>BCKF01000005.1:989305-1280421 GCA_001600515.1 Yarrowia sp. JCM 30694 | reverse complement strand
GACAGTTGGTATAGATACAGCTGTAGACAGTTGGTATAGATACAGCTGTAGACAGTTGGTATAGATACAGCTGTAGACAGTTGGTATAGATACAGACAATCTCTCGCTACGCTCGATCTCGTAATTCTCTTAAATAATATTATGCTAAATAGATAAACACCCCCCCTAAACAATCTCAGCCAACAGCCAAGCAAAACCTCCGACTCCAAAACACACGTTCAACATCATAACAACGAAAACAAACGACTGGTGCCACAAAGAAGGAGTAGACGTTCTCATCAAGTACAACGTCAAACCCACAATGCCCAGAGCAGTGCTGAACATGAACGCCAGGAACGAAAACGCAATGGCGCCTCCAGAAACCTGGTTCATGTCTTCTCCAGCAATAATGCCACAAAGCACACCGACAATCAAAGTAGAGAGCAGGAAACAAGTGGAGTAGAACAACGACAGCACTCGATCTCGTCGATCAGCAATAAGTTGCTGCTGATGACCATAACCTGCAAACTCGTCTTCTCCATAAATGTCAGTCACCTGCTCATTCACAGAAGAAGCCGCAGAGCCATAATCGTAGCCCTGGTAGTTGGGGTTGATTCGGGGAGAGTAAAGACGTCCTCGAAGAAGCGACTCCTCCTCGTTATCAGAGGCTGACTCTTCATCAGAAAGAGAAGAGTGTCTGGGCTTGATACCCATGAGTTCTCGCACTTTGGTGGCGGTCTTGTGCACTTTATCAGCCAAGTTATCCGAAATTCGAATCAGCTTGTTCACGTGACCTTCAGTCAGGAAATCATGAGTGATATGCTGCTCATCGGCATTGGTGTAGATGAAAATACCACTGTCATCCTCTCCATCCTCGGGGTTGTCAAACTCGTTCCAGTACCGCACCTTGGGAGGCTCCGTGGTCTCCTGAGACGTGTCAGACAGCTCATCTGTCAACGAGGGAATGGATCCCGGCGACGAATTGAGCAAAATCGACCCGGAAACAGCAGGAACGGGAGTATCACGTGACAACTGCAACTGGGCAGCTCCAGACCGCTCAGCGGCAACTGTAGGGTCCTCTCTGACCTTCTTTGGTGGCAGTTTGAGCAGATCCACCTTGTTCAACGTCTTCATCCAGTGAGGAGGTTTAGACAGAGCCTGAGAATGAAACAGGGCAATGGAGTGCGAGTAGATGGAAAAGCCCTCGACCACGTGCACGAGATGCGACTTTTCAATGTCCTCGATCCACTGCGGCTTCAGACCCTTCCATTTCACCTCCAGAACGGCATAAGGAAAAGATGCAGACTTGGGGCCGTCTTTGGTGAAATGCGAATGGAATCCGGCTCGTTTGACGGTGATGGTTTCGTCGAGAGTGGCCCAGACCTTGGACGACTCGTTGGGGTTATCGAGGGCAGATCCAGAGGGAGTGTTCTGTTCAAAGATTGATACAGACTTTCGTCGTTCTCCAATAGACATGGAAAGGGAGTCTTCGAACAAAAATCGAGATCTGTGCATGGAAGCCTGAGAAAGGGGAACGGCATTTCGCTTGGCTACCCACTCAACTCCAAGCTTACCACTACCATTCAAGTTTTCAATCTCCCACTTGCAGTCCTCCAGATTGGAATGGTAAATGGCGTCTGCGAGATCACGTGACACGCGCGACGCGGCAAAGTGTCTGAAACCGCCTACGGGCGCACACAGCACGTAATCCGGGTCCGTTTCGGGTCCGGCTTCAGACAAATGCATGGTTTGATGGGGTGAGTCGTTGTCGGTCACGTGATCCTTGGGCAGCACGTCCACCCACCTGATTTGCCCCGGTTCTGTGCTCGTTTGGATCGAAATCAGTTTCCGGGGGTCGTCCAGGTAGACGGCATGGGAGTGTTCGGTGACATGTTGGTCTGAAAGAGCACGTGTGAGGGTTAGGGAGGGTCGTCTGGACAGGGTAGGGGTTCCTGGTTGCAGAGTATCGACTGAGGTGGCCAGGACTTCTCCCTTTTGTCTGAGCGTCTTTGGTGAGTCGACAAAGCTCATAGTCTTGAGCAACATGACCTTGAGCTCGGTAATGTGGTCAGGATGGACCCACATTTGGACAGCTCCTGCATTTGGCATGTTTGTGGCCAGGGTGACCATCTCTGTGTCAAACTGGGCCGGGTTGGAAGTATCTCCCTCTCCCAGACAGTTTTCAATGTACGTGTTGATGGACTGGTACTTTGCCTGTCTGAGGGTCTCAAAGATGAACGAGAGTTCCAGAAACACAGGCGTGAAATCCTGCTGTGTGAACGAGTACATGTTGTCGAGCACCGGAGTGAACGACTGATGTAGCGTCTGTTTTCCGCTCCACTTTGCGTACTTTTTCAGCAGCTTTCGGAATCCTGTTCTTTGCACGCCGATAAACCGCGCCAGGTTCTGCACCTCCACCGTCACCCGGTTGATCTCCGTCCGCAGCTTGTACAGCCTCGTTTGTCGTCGTTTGGAGTTCAAATGGTGAGCATAGCTTTTTCCCTGGGCCGCATAGGTTTCCTCCTTCACCCTGTCGTCTTCGGCAATGTGGTCGATGGTTTTCTGGCAGTGAATGATACGCCGGTCAATCTCGCCCGTCTTGGAGCGCACAAACAGCGAAATGTTGTCAAACTCGTTTTTCAGCGCGTCCAACACATGCTGCTCTGTGGTCGGGTCTTTGGCATCGTCGGTCGTGGCTCGTTTGATGATGTTTTTGATTTCGTCGTAGTCCAGGTTGTGGGACTTCCACTCGGGCACCGAGCGCTGGCTGAGTTCCGAGCCGTATTTCATTTTGCTTGTATACTTGAAGGTGGTGATATGGAGGGCAGAGCGCTGCGTATATGTAGTGGTAATGTAGGGAGCACCTGCCAAAGCTTATTTGTGCTAAGCTGAACGACAAGACCCAAAACCAAAATGTCAAAAAAGCCAACCTTAGAGATACCCCAACCGTAAACCCTATGTGGTAGGACTAAGTGGCCAGCGGTTCACGGGTGAGATGGAACAGAGATTTGTGTCTTGTGTGTGTTGTATTTGTGTCTATGTCTTGTCAGTGCTTGTGTCTGTGTCTTGTATCTCTGTTTTGCACCTGTACACCCATTTACATACCGTATCAACCAGTTATACCCTGCTCCTACACCTATACATTTCCCAAACCATACATTTCGCTTTCGCTTTCGCGTATACTTTGATCGTCGTTCCAGATATCAGCCACGATTGGAATGAGTGTGACTAATGATGACATGGAGTAGGGCATAGAGCACTTGTATTTGTATTGTAACACCTTCAAATGGGTTACGAGACAACTCTGGAGGGTTGTGTTTTTTCTGTTTTCCATTTTTCAATTTTCCATTTTCAACTTCCCTCATAATCACAGTCTAACTGTACAAGTACAAAACTGGCACCCTTTGCAAACCTTGGGAAAACGCTAAATAGTGTTAAATTTCGAGCTAGCCAAAGCCTACTTCGATCCACTACGCTCCAAGCGTTCAAACTCAGCTTGTCGCGTGCGCATTTGGACGTGGCGTGATTTGGAGCGTTGGGATTATTTATGGTGGCGTTTGTTTCGCTTATGTAAGCACCGTGTGGCACCTCCCCGCCATGACTCACTAGCGAGGCTGAGCAGACGTGCAGCCGAGGAAATAGGCAGATTTAGTGCACCACGACAAAGAGCTCTTTTTTTTTAAACCTCGTCTTAAAACTAAACCTTGTTGGTATCTGGAGTTTAACCTGGGTGGGAGTATGAGGGCTGACTGAGAACAAGGTACCAGTAGGGGGTGTTTAGGAAGGCAAGGATTTTGAGAGAAAAAAATCTGTTTTTTTGAGATTTTCTTGATTTTCCTGATTTTTCTGATTTTTTCATATTTTTCTCTCATTTTAGACCATTCATTCATCCACCAACCCTACATGCAAACCCTGTATCTATAGATACCCGCTACGACGCTGGCCAGTGAGTCGTCAGCATGCACCACGGCCTTAATCGTCAAAACGCGGAGATGCCTCGATCCTGCTGTACGCACGCAAGTCTTGTATGCGGCCTGAGTCGGGAGATATAGCGGAGATTTCACGGATTTCCGGTGTCATGTTTTTGACAGGCGGAAAAAAATCAGCTTTTTTAGACTTGGCGTGTGTCCCTTTTGAGAGTGGAAAAATATGTGCGCTAGCGCCACGCTAAAATGGTGAATGATAATACACCGTTACGAATGCGTCCAGAGGAGGGAATGAGAATACAGGGAAAATATAGCAGAAAAACAGGAAAAATAGAGCAGAAAAAACAAAAGAAAATCACACCACCACCACGTCAACAGCCCCACAACACCCCACTCTACCCCAACCGCGCTTATCTTTTGACAGAGGCCTGCGTCACTTGCTGCGTTTTTTCTGCCCTGGGCTGCGTTTCATTAGCACGGCTTTGAACGTTCTTGTCGCACGACACCAGCTCGTGTGACCTGGTACGTGAGAAAGACAGACAAACGGAAAACGGTAAATACGGCATTTCCCGAAGCCTAGGTTTGAGGATGCATGCTTGTACACAGGTGAATCTATGATAAAGAATGATGCAAGGACAGTATGATATGTGCTTGTTCTCACACCTATTGTTCACCTCTTTTCACCGGATCAACATCATTCCGGACTCCGTCTTGCCTGTATTCACCCTCCCCTCATCCGTATTCGTCTGTAGAGTTGAAGATGAGGTGCAGAGTAGCGAGCTACCAGAACTACCACGAGCTAACGATGTGTCTATGGTATACACACCAAATATATAAAATGCCGTCCATAGACCTGGTGTATAACATGTTTCACGGGCTATAATACTACTGGTACAATACCTGTTATATTGTACCATGTTATATTGTCATATTCTGTTCACTACGATCTACATATTCTCCGCGGAGCATCTCTAGTCTTGGCTCTGCACACCTGCACCATTACACCATGTGTAGAGAATGATTCTGTCTGTCTACGTAGGCATAACCTCCGGGTCCTCACACTACCGGTAGCTCGTTTTCTTGCATTAGCCACTTAGTATGTGCACGCGACTGCCTACCGCCTACACCCCACACGATCTATAAGTCAAAAAAATACACACCAAAAAATGTATACAAGTGACCCCCATTTTTCTACCTGCACAACCTTGAAACACGGAGTCCGGAGTAAAGCCCTGTTTTCAATCTCCGCTTTGTCCGACCTTCCTGCTTTTCTCAGGTGTCGTTTCTTTTGGCCAACCCTAACCAGAGTCCACTTTTTTACGACATCCACTGCTTCCTCTATGCACCATGGCGACGCTCAACTATATTGGACCCCCCTGGAGGGTGGGCAGTGGGCGGCAAAAAATTAATCCCACATAAGCTATCTCGGCCAGTCTTCAAGGGGTAAAATAAATGCAAAACAAAAAAAAAATATGAACCATCAGAGTCAAACCTGAGCCAACATTGCCAAGACCCCACATTACCGGCTCCGTATGTGATAATATGCCCGTGAGAACTGCCGAGGAGAGATGTACGTATGATAATTCGGTTACCGAGTTGCGTGGAATGAAAAACAATAGAAACGACAATAAGTGTTCACCTTGTTGCTGACTTGTTGCTGAGATATTATTCTTTCCATAGAGACACACACTGTGCCTGCTTGTAGTACTCGTACTACAACAGCTGTTTCATATGTTTCAAACCACACGGCTACACCTCTCAAATGACTCAAACGGCATCAGTCCCACGTCAATCACGTATCCACACGTATTCGATACGGAGTGAGTTATATATCCCCTGTAATGCTCTTCGCTGTCTCGGACCCTGGTTCCTGGTTGCTAGTCTGTCTCGAATATTATGTTTCATCTTTATCAGTATACACAAGTTGTTTCTACTTCCGTGTTTTTTCCATGGATTTTTCCACAATCCTTCCTTGCTATTCTTTCACACTCTGATCCACTTTCCGTTTGCGCACGCGACTTTGCGGATCATCAGGGATGAACTACTTTTATCTCGATCTAGATAACAGCAAGGACAGTTATCGGAACTTTCACGTCCAGATAGGGTTGCCTGTGATAAGCAAAAGTAAATAAAATAAAACAAAACAAAAATAAAATAAAACAAAACAAAATAGCAAAAAAATAGATAGCGCTAAAACTACCGCCTCACTTCACACCAGCAAAACCGTTATGCGTCTGGACCACTAGCCAAGCCAGTTTCAACTTTAGCGCCAACATGTGGGTCTCCATTAGTCTGATTAGCGCTTGGTCTAAAATAATCTAGACCTGTGGCGCTAGTTTAGCGCTAGCTGTACCTATAAAAGAGAATAGGTCCGCCTGAGCAAATTTCGGCGGGAGAAAAATACTCCGTTCCGGATATATAATGGGTGTTGTTGGCATTAGTTGAGGTTTAGCATATTACTTGGGACTTTAGTTGATGCTATACGGTGAGACTAAAACAAGACTAAACTAGCAGTGGCCTCAAATCTGTCTCACATGTGTTTCAGACGAGTGGGTCGGGTGGTTCAGTGTATTAGTTCGAGGTTGATTAGTAATAAGTGATGACAATGAATTTCTGGATATTACTTAGGTTTAGTTGAGGAAAATGTAGTCTAGGGGTTTGTTCTTGGTGATGAAGTTATGCTGGAGATATGGGAGGTGGATAGAAAGAATCAGTTCGGCTAGAGAAATCTGATAGCTAATAATATAGTCCCTTGCAATAGTAATATTATGAGTGAGTGACGACGTAAGGGGGGTGTTTTGTTAACGTTTGCAAAACGTACTTGACTGTACTAAGGCACCATAATCGGCACCTTATACCAACACCACAGAGAACATATTACTAAGCAAGTTATTATTACAAAATACACAAATACAACCACCTCAATCACGTGATGTATATACCCTCCCGTGACCTCCTACACACTCGCTATCTCCTGCTAATTATGCTCCGATAATGAAAGTCCCAAACCTTAATATTTGACGACACCTAAACACAGCTGTAAATAGCACTCTCGTACTCTTCATATTACACATCACCAGCAGTGGGATATCACACAACAGCACATTCAAAACCACACCCACGGACTCTACACAAACGGCAAGTACCTCAAAAGAACCGCAGACGCCAGGAGAACAACCTACACAAAAACAAAACCCCCAAAATGTCACTATTACGAAATACAGCCCGTTTGGTCAAGAGTACCGCCCCAACACTGACACAAACACCCGCCATGGCCCAGGCACCCATTCCCCCCACTCCCATCCAGTTTGTGGCGCCCACACGATCGATCAACACGCAACATCATTTCGATACGCGCCGTTTCGAGCTCAAACTCGAACGAGAGGGATTCACGCCTCAACAGAGCAAGTCGGTGATGAAGGCCATGTCACGTGTGCTTGAGGACTCGTTCTCCAACCTCGGCAAGAACCTCGTGACCCGCGAGCAGTTTTCGCGCCAGACGTACCAGCAAAAAGTCGACTTTGCCAAACTCAAGGGCGAGATGCAGCATTTCGACAAGTCCGGGTTCAACAAGATCACCAGTGAGCATGACCGGCTCAAGAAGGAGCTCGAGAAGATGCGCCAGCGACTCAAGGAGGATATCACAAAGACCAATGCTCACGTGAGACTGGACTTGTCGTTGGAAAAGGGACGAATCAAGACGGAAGCAGCTGCTCATGAAATGAAGATTCAGGATACGGCGTCAAGAGTCGAGCAGGAGATTTCCCAAACCAAGTCATACATTGATACCACCAAGGTGACGGTGTTGCAGTGGTTGGTTGGTATTTTCTCTGGTGCTGTTGCGATTGCGTTGGCGTATATTCGTTTCCTCACGTAAAACGACGTACGAAGTACGGCGTTTTATGGGACATAGGCGGCGAATTGGACGGCGTACGAAGTACGACGTTCATATTACGACGTACGTGGTGTCGTTAGTTACACCACGTCGTCACGGTGTTGTACTTACGTACAACACCCCCGAGCCCGTACCTCAAAGGTACTTTATACCATAGACCCGGCTCGGATAGCATTACATTATAGATAAGCATTGTTTGAGAGGGGACTTGTAGGAGTGTGGTCACGTGAGTGAGTATATCATGTGATTAGTTGTAGTACTATGGATACGTGTCATTCGGTTAGTAGGATGGACCTCGGCTAAGTTGGTGCATGAGAAGTGAATTTTTTGTGGGGTAGGTACGGCGGTAAAAATACTGCCAGTCGATTCGCAGCGCCTTGAGGGTTACCCTGATGTAGTTTGAAGTCTCTAGAGCTCTTCTAGAAGCCGTGGTGATGTTCAGAGTACAGTTGTGAAGGCAGCTGAGAGGGCAGCTGGGATGCGAGATGGGAAAATTAGTGAGTTTGGTTATTGGGGTGTAGGGGGTGAAGGAGTGGGTTTGTTGGAGATCGGATGGTATGTTTGGAATCAGCAGGGCGAGGGGAATCGAACGGTGGTGTTCGTTTTTCTGTAGCATTGATATGATGTCCTGTCGGTGGACGATATCAGCTGTCTATGCTCACTCCGTTTAAGGTGTATACTTACAGATCAGAGTGTGTGTTATCTCAACGGAATACAACAGAACACACTGGACACTAACAAATAACACACACAGTATACAAGATCACGTGATCTACACCATACAACCACTTGCCATCACAATTTTTTGTCCACTGTTCTATTTTTGGCACCTGCAGCTCATATTTTTCTCTTGCCTTTTCAATCAAAGTTCACGCGTCGAGCTAAGGCGTGCTAAGACACGTTAAGGGAGAACCAGACCATAGCCCTGTTCAAACGCGTACACGTGTTTATGATGTCACGTGATCAAACACTGGGGTAATATCACGTGATATAAATACTATATCAATACACCCGTCTCTATACTCCTCTGTGATCTTCTAATTACCAGTAGCTACTAGACCAGAGTGTAACAATGACAAGAGTCTCTTAAGTATAAAGACATCAATTAAGCCAGAGAGGAACTATAAGGACACCCTACTGGAACACTTCCCACCCTATCTCATATCCAATGAACTGGCTACAAGAAGGCACACCACAGCTCTCAATTGGCCTACAAATACACCCAGCCAGTCTTGTCTAATATCTCGTGTCAAATGAACTACATCCAGCTGGACCATGCTACTTATAGCTAATACAGGCAAAGCACTACAACCCTCAATTGAGCTAGAAGTACGATGCAGTACCATCAGTCTTGCCTATCTCATAGTCAATGATCACTGTATAACTACAAGTTATAGCCAAGGTGATACACTCAATTGAGCAGTAGCCACTACAACACGTTCTAACATAGCTCACTCACTCCAAAGAGCAGTACAACACTCAATTGAGCCACTACAAGCGTATTCTAATATAATCAATTAACTATCGTACTGGTACCTTCAGCTCACTACTGTAGATACCTTCGCTTCGCTCAGGTACCTACTGGAAGAACAGCTCCTTGAGAATCTTGGCGGTATCCTCAGGGCTCTTGACAGCATGGCCGATAGTTCGGCTATCCTCGTAAATCTCGTAATCATTACCCCCCTTGTACGTCTTGTCTCCGAAAAAGTGGATCTCCTTGAATCCCTCTCCCTCGACATGCTGCAGACAATAAGTCTTGTCCCATCCGGTAGGGAAGACGTCGAAGGAAATCTGGCCTCCAATGGAGTAAGTAAGACCGTAGTCCTTGAACTCCTCCTTGAGCTTGGCCACCATGGTCTCTCGCAGCTTGTGTTTGAGATCGTACTGCTCAAACTCGTTTCGCTCGGCGTTGGAGGCGTTTCGACCGACAGGAGACACGTTGATCATGCCGTTTCGGAACTCGATAAAGGTGCCTCGTCGCTTGGGCAGGTCCAGGTCGGCCAGGTACCGCAGAATCCAGATCACCAGCTTGTTGTACTTTTCGTCGCCGATCCAGCCAATGAACGACTGAGAAGCCAGCTCCTGACCAGCCTTGTAGGCAGTGAGACCGTTCTCGGAGAAGCAGTAGTCAAACATGTCGAGGACGTTGGCGCCGAGCTGCTCCTTCTGCTTGACGAGATCAGAGCCTCCAACAAATCCAATGACCACCTTCTCTCGGGTCTTCTCGAGAAGTTCTCGCATGGAGTCGGAAATCTCGAGTCGAGCAGGAGTCAGGGTTCCGTCCACGTCAAAGAGAACGAGGGTGTCTTTCTGGGGTCGGTCAGCAATAGGAATCATGTTGTGTGGTGGTGATGAAGTGAAAAGAGGCTTTGGAGGTCGACGTTACGTGTCGCGTTAGGGCAGGGGGAACTTTAGTCGGTGTCAAGACGTAGACGGAAGAATAGAGGTTAAACACGTGTCTTGAGAAGGGGGAGGGCAGACATATATATATTATTTGGATGGGTTTGTGTCACTAACGAACAAACAAACAAGTCACGTGTGTGTCAATTTCACAATGTTACTAACTACGAGTAGTAGCTGTATAATCACATAGCCACCTCTCAAAGGCGTGTAAGTACGGCTGAGAAAGGGGTGTTTTTAGTTGGGGAGAGAGGGTTAGGGTATGTGTTATATATGTGACATAGTCACGTGATATGGCTGGTTTGGTAGTTTACTTGATCTGGCTGGGCTGGTTCTGGTTCTGCTTAGGGATGTCTCAGTTGATCTGATTAGGGAGTAAAGTGTATGCTATGAGATGAGATGAGTGTAAGTATAACGTGAAAGGCATAGAATAGAATAGGGGGTTTTTGAAAGGGAGAGAACAAGGAGTAGCTATTGAATTGTTTGGAGATGGTGGTAGAGGGTATATTTCAGCTGGTGAGTTTTTTTTTTTTTTTTTTTTTTTTTTTTTTTTGAAAGTGCATCATTAATACCGATTAAATGTGGAAAATTGCAATAATTAATGAAAAATCGCAATAATGTGAGTAAAATGAAGTGGAAATACACGAAATAAGCATGTTGGCAGCTTAAAATCACCTCTGTAGCTTCTCTTATGAGGTTCTATGAAGTTCCGAGGTCACTATAGAAGAGATGATGCGGTATGCTCATCAGTAATGATGACAAAAGCTACTTATAGATGGAGACGGAGAAAAGATGCATAAGTCCGTTTTCAAAGATTACACATTCTCACTCAGCTTGGAGAAGGTGGAGGTTTTTCATAGGACGGAGTTATTATACCTCAGAAGGAGCTGAGCCACTGGGACTGAAGGGACAGTGATGTGGTTCTTTCAAGTTTTGTATTTTTTCAGCTACTTTTTTATTATGAATGCTGACCGTTGACATTGAATAGTTACAGCTACTTGAAGCTATAGCCACTAACTGTACTGCACTCACCATCTCTTCAGTCACTGTGAGACAAGAGAAATATACGTACTGTAGGCAGCTGATTTTCAACTTAATCGCAACTGTTTGTTACTCTCACTGGCTTGTACATGTACGCTTCACTATGTTCTCTTTCAGTCACTGTATGGTCAATACTGGGGCTACCAATATGAAGAGTATACGTAAAGATAGCTATTTTTCTACCTGGTACTCTACACGCTCATAACAAGCAAAACAAGTTGTAATCAGCTCGTTGTTTACTATTCTACATTATGAGTACTCGCAGTTCGCTCACTGCTCTTTCAGTCAATTCCAAAGCTCAGATGTGGCAGTCGCCAGAAGCTCTGAACAGAGTACAACCAAACCACTTCAGTGATAAATATACTGTCTCAAACGTTTTCATGAGCATAAATGGTCATATCTGAACTCTTATAGTCATGCCATTGTCTGTATGTGAACTGAACAGCTACTGTCAGAAGCCAAGCATTAAGCTATGACAGGAAGAGCTTTACAAGACAGCCCAAGGACAGCACACTACAACTGATAGAACCACTTCAGCAGCTTAAGCAGTTGATACATGCTAATACACCTCAGTTCGAAAGTTGTAAGTGGCTCCTGAAGAACTTATACTCACTGCTCTTGTTCTCTTTCAGTCATAGCTCATTCAATACTGAAGCTACAGACATGAGATGTATACCCGAAGATAGCTAATTTTTCTCTCTACGCACTCATTACGAGCAAAGCGATTGTAAGTCACCTCTCAAAAAGATTCTACTCACAGTTCACTGTGCTCAGCTATCTCTATAGACACAGCTCATTCCATATCTGTAGAGGCATGAGAGATGTTTCAAACGACAGCTAATTTTTCATTCTACCTCATGACTGTATTTGCTTGTGACTTGATTGTGATTTGCTTGCCATTTGCTCGTCACTAGCTACTTACAATACAACTCGCTTTGCTCACTGCTCTAATATCATCTAGTCACTGTAAGCTTAACATTACCAGGCAGAGTGACAGACTACCAGTAGAGATACCACAAGATCGCTATTTTTTTGCTCTACACACTCATGATGAGCAAGGCGAGTTGCAAGCCACTTGTCATTTAATACTACAGCACACTGTATTCACTCTCAGTTCGCTGCTCTATATCTCTTCCAGTCACTGCAAGCTCCATAGACATGCTACAGCCATCGGAGTTGTTTCAAAAGACAGACAATTTTTTTCTCTACACGCTCATAATGAGAAGAGCGAGTTGTATTATAAGTCGCTTGTCGAAAACTTCTACTCGCTTTGAGAGCTCCTTCAGTCGCTGCTCTTCCAGTCACTGCATGCTTAATACTGAAGCTACAGACATGGGAGTTATTTCAATCGACAGCTAATTTTTTACTCTACAATACAGCAGTACCAGTACAACAAACACAACTCGCTTCGCTCTGCTCTTTACTGGTACCAGGTACAGTAGAAGTCACAGCTCATTCAATAGCCATGTTCTCTTTCAATACTGAAGCTACAGACATGAAAGTCATCTCAAAAGACAGCTAATTTTTTTCTCTACACGATTTGCTCGTCATATACTACATACAACTCGCTACGCTCGTTGTACTACTAGTCGCAGTTCGCTTCGCTCACTGCTCCGCTCGCTGCTGCTCAGTTACATCCTTTTATTATACACCGCTTAAACAGAGACTCCGTTGTAGTCGGGGAACTCGGCAAGAGACTGGGCCAGAGGACCCTTCTTGGTGAGGAACTTGACAAAAGCTCCGTCCTCCTTGATCTCGCCGTTCTGTCGTCGGGTCATGTACTCCTCTCGGTTGAGGTTGGTGAAACCCCACTTCTTGGAGATGATGATCTTCTGCTGGCCGGGGAACTTGTATCGGCATCGTCGCAGACCCTCAATGACGGTGGCCTTGTTGTTGTCCTTGGTTCGGATGGAAATCAGAACCTGGCCAATGTCAACACGGGCGGCAAGACCGGCGGGCTTACCCCAGGCACCTCGCATACCCTGGGCGAGTCGATCGGCACCGGCACAAGACAGCACCTTGTTGATTCGCAGAACGTGGAAGGGGTGGGCTCGGATTCGCATGTGGAAGGCATCTCGGCCAGAGACCTTGGTGATGTACTTGTTTGCGCAAATTCGGGCGGCCTCCAGAGCCTCGGAAGAGAGCTGCTCCCGCTCGTTGGACACGAGATGGATACACAGAGGGAAGTCGTCGACGTGGGCTCGCTTTCGGCCGAGATCGTAGATTCGGATCTTGGCGTCGGGCACGGCTCGGTTGTATCGAGACTTGGGGAAGGGCTTGTTCTTCTGATATCTGTAGCACTTAGCGGGTCGTCGAGCCATTCTGTGTTAGTCGGGAAAATGAAGAAAAAATGAAGAAAAAATCAAGACCTATGAGGTCCTTATAAAGGCTCCTAAATAGTGGCGTTATGCATGTATGACAAATGAGGTTTTAGAGTTGTGAAAATAGAGTGAGAAAAGAGACTGAGAAAAAATAGGCAAATCAGACCGAAATCACACCAAAACAAAACACCCAGAACAAGAGCAAAAGACAAGCAAACACTTAACCAAGCTATACTACCACTCTCACAGCCTGTATCTTGCTCTGGTATCAATTTGAAGCGTTTTGATTTTTCCGAAAAATGCCTTCACTTTGTTCTCTCTCAAGTCGTCTCAGATCATTAAATCCGCTCTCCAACACCGTCATATCGTCTCTCACATGTCGCTTATCACATCGCACTTGTCTCCGTCACACCAATCGTTCGTTTTCACTCACTTGAATTGTCTTGTCGTACACTGTCTGAAAGAAAGAAGGTACTGAAATTTGTGAGTCGGCGTTGGGAGGTCGGCCGAAACGGGAAACGGATGTTAGGGTTGGAAAAACGGGATGAGTATGTGACTGCTTTTCTGCTTTGGGACGTCATGTGATGTATAGAGTTTGGAGAGGTGATTATGTAAGTGCCGGAAATAAGGGATAAACAAAGGCAAAAAATGACGTGACGTTACAAAAGACGCACACGTGACTCACCAGATACTTTTTACCCCTCTCAAACCCATTTGTCAGCACTTTTGCCACCTCGGAGTTGTCGTCCCGGGAGTGTTACTAATAAGGTTCTCGGATCACGTGACCGACTAATTTGGAATACAAAACCTTAATCGTACCCCACGCACGTGACCTCAATATTGGAGACATTACGTAACTCGATGAGTATGAGAGCAATCGGAAAAAGAGAAAAAGCATGTTGCTCAGATGGCAGCAATGAGTCGTATGAGCCTCAAATAGCTGCTCTCAATATGTTATTTACCCTGGTTTATACTTTCATCTCTCCTCAGTTGCTGTATGTATGACGCGATACGATTAGCGATGGAAGATTACAAATTGTGCATTAATTGGTCACGTGAGACAAGAGTGGGGATGTTATAGATCGAGGGTTATTATTAGAAAATAGTGAGGTTAGGGGTGTTTGTTGAACACATGAGTGATTTTAAGGAGGTGATGAGTTTTAATGATTTTTAATGATTTTATTTGATTTAATATTGGATATAATTACATTAAATAGGTTAAAAAATGCACATAAAATTATCAGATGGTGGAGAATTACTTGTGTTATATCATAAACAGCAGATTTTAATTCTTGATACTTGTATTTATTTAATTTTAATTAATTTGAAATTATTCAGACAATATTTTGAGGATATATGAATAGCTATTAGTCAGTGAGATTACAGTACTGGTAACTAAATGTAACTATCCTCCCAACAAATTGTAACTGCAGTTGTAAGCAGAATATTATACCATCTGGACGGAGTGTCTTAAGGCCTAGAGAAAATTTTGAGTAGATATTTGGAATCTTCAGATTCATATGAGTCACGTGATAACACAATAGATACATATATTTGAACTCTTACATACAATACAACCCTCTAGAGCTGTCTATAGATGCTTTATAACTATCCATTTTGAGCTCGAACCAGACATGCTAGAAGAATGTTGAGTAGATAGTTAGATTCACACATCATCCAGGGCTATCTCCTGATACCAATTAAGTCTATCATTTCTACTCTGAATAAACTGATTGTGTCGTTTGAACACTAGAATAATCCCAGCTCACGTAATATTCACTCTACAGCCACATGCGCAACACAGGAGTACACATCACACCTCCAGCTCCATTTTGATACCAAAATTCTCTCCATTCACCCTCTTCATCATCACCTTAAAAACACCCTGTCAAGTCTCAACCACAGCTCTTCCTCCCAACTAATCCATCTCCAAGTTTCTTAGCCTTTAGTGGAGTAAGAGCACCATCAGAACCCCATTTAAAGAGCCCACCACACAACAAATCCTGCATCTAACTATATGAACAGCATCACGTGACCTCATTAACCAACATACAACAGAAAAACACCCTCATTTCCACCCCCTACCTCCTCCTTCTCTCATCTTCATTAATCTTCCACCAACCTTATCCCTCATAACGTTTTCCACGCCTGCATATCTCCCTCTGCGGCCACGATCTGTCCACCACGACAACCCCGTACCACCGCCAAAATGATGAACGTGCAAGTCAACGAAGCTGAAGATACCGAGTGGAACGACATTCTTCGGCAGCATGGAGTTATTCCCGAACGTCCACCCTCTCCTACGTCTCAAATCGAAGCTGCTCTCGAGGAAGCTATTCAGAAACAGCATGAGAATCGTCTTGAAGGACTTGATATGGATGAACTAGACGCTCTAGAGGATGACGAAGACGAGGCGTTCCTCGAGCAGTATCGATTGAAGCGAATTGCCGAGATCCAGCAGCTTGCGTCACGTGAACAGTATGGATCTGTTGTGAAGATTTCAAAGCCTGAATATGTCGAGGAAATTACCGAGGCTTCGAAAAGAGACCCGAAAAACCCGCATTTGAAGAAAAAGACGGGGGAAGTTGAGCATTCTGACGCCAGAAACGAAATTGTGGCTTCAGGAGACCCTCAAGATCAGACCGAGGGAACTTTTGTGTTTGTCCATATTTCACATGGAGGCGTGCCTGAATCGCGTCTTTTGAGCGGTTTATTCGATCGGGCTGCCCAGAAATACCCGGATGTCAAGTTTGTCGATATCGATTCCAAGCAGATCAACGAAAAATATGCCCTTGGAAGCATTCCCACTATCCTCGTGTACTATAAAGGAGACCCTATTAACCAGGTGGTTGCTCTGGAAGGCATTGGAGGCAAGAGTACCAATATGGAAGACATTGAGGCGTTTTTGGTGAAGATGGGTGCTGTTCGAGCAGGTGATAGACGACTGACGGTCAATGCTGATAAGGATGAAGATGAGGTGGAGAGGATGGGAAAGAGTATTTACAGTGGGTCCAGGGAGCAGGTGAAACGAAGAGATGAGAGTGATGATAGTGATTTTGACTGATCGAAAGTGCTAATTGAACCAAAGGTGGCAATGCACTTGCGATCTGAAAATTGTTGGAGGATGATGATAAGTAAATAGATAATGATATGATGATATATGGATGGTGGCCAAGGAGATGAACATAGCATTGTATAGCTAGTGATAGATGGCTGAGATGACTCTCAAGTTGGCTTAGCAGACAAGGTAGAAGTTGTAGCTAGGCTTTCGAATTCATTGTGAGTCGGTATGGGCTACCAGGTACTGTAGCTAAAACATGGAAAGAGCTGGAAACAACACCATATACAGTAGCTGTTCATATTTGAACACTATAGGTGCTATGATATATTCTATATGTCTCAGAGAGGTTCATCCTGCAAGTATATTAATGGCTTGAGTTGAGTGTGGTAAGCTAGGCTCTCAACTAAGCTATAAGATCGTACGATACAATGCTGGTACTCTTAGCAGTCAAGGTGTATTTGGTAGTGGGTGTATCCTGACTGTACTTGAATAGAAATACTGTGTATGGATGAATGATAAGGTGGAGTGAACAGTGTCCTGTGTTCCATCAGATACAGTAAAGGGAAGTCCTTGGGAGCTAAGGCTAATAGTAGGAACATGGTAACACACAGCACTGTAGAGATGCCTTCAGATATCAGATCATCTACTTGTAGTACATTTGTGTCACTGAGGTTCGTCAAGAATGATGTAGGCTGAGCCATTGGTACGAGCTGAGTAGGACAGTGCCTTAAGTCAGCTACGGAGCACGAGACCCTCTCAGCTGTATACTCTCTAAGAGATGGCTATGAAGAGATTTGGGCATTTTGTGAGAGGTCTACAATGTTAAAACAGGTTTATATATTCAGTAGGCAGTTGTGCTATGGTCTGTCTCTCTGCTCACATCCTCCTTCTCTGACCAGTCAACTCCCAACGACCTTATTTGTTGAGAGTTAGTTGGAGTAGACATACAGAGAGTGAAGGAGAGACAGAGGAAGTGAAGATATAACGAGAGCAGTATATGACTTAAAAACACCTGAAATCCAACCATATGGCTCATATGGAGTTCAAAATGAGTTTCTTGTTTGTATGAGTGTTACTTGTACTGGCAATATGGGTGCTGTATATCCTCTATATGAAGATATCAGTCAGGAACATATAATCACCTCCAAGTGACTCAAGTGACTCAAAACCAACTCAACTCCTCTTCAAATCATCACGTGACCCATTTTTCACCTCTTACACAGCCCATATAGCTCTTCTCCGCCTTACTCCGTACACCCTACATCCCCCATGCACTGGCACTTCTCAGACGTAATATACCAGCTTGAGGTTAGCCGCCGTTCGAGAAAATGATATATCAAGGTCTAGAGAACCCCCCACATCTCTAAAAATCTAGATCGGTCAAGATCTGAGCATTCTAGGACCCAAATACGTTTTCTAATTCAAACATCAGTAATACAACTATACAGCCTGCAAAAGACACCCAGAAGGTCTCAGATTCAAGCATACCAGTCCAATCATCTGCTTCAATCCACCAATAAAACCGATTCAAGATATCTTTCACTTTGAGCTCAGCAGCCTCATTATATATTTTTTCCAAGAACCCATCTCCAGGCTGTATCTGACAAGCAAGAGCTATAAAACTTAGCATACTGAATAATAACACCGCAATAAACCCCCCACAACCCTCCTCCCCCCTCCACCTCTCACACAAACCAACCTGGTGCCTCAAACTCTCCCCCATCACCCCTCAACAAAACCCTAACTAAACTTTATCATACCAAGTACTTCCAACTAAGTTCAGTATCAGCACAAGAACCTCTTTAACTCACGCTACAGTAAAGATTTCCGGGATATTTTTACACCTGATTACTCAAAAACGAAAGGAGATCATTATTCCACCATAAAAATACTCGTTAATGGCACTTTTCCACCTCAACCTCAGAATCTCGCTACGCTCGATTCATGCACCCAAACCTTAATCCGAAAAAATGTATTTTCATGCATGATGAAAAAATCCATCATCTACACACTACAACAGCACAATACCAATATGGGACGACCATCGCGAATGATTTACAAGACCAAGCGTCGAACACGTGACCTGGATCAAATCCTGCGTGACGATATGCAGACTTCCGACTCCATCAAGGCTCTGCACAACCAGGAGTACGACGAAGAGAAGCCCGGACTCGCTCAGTACTACTGTATCCCCTGTGCTCGGTACTTTGAGACCGAGTTTGCCAAGCAGACACATATTCGAGGCAAGGTGCATAAGAGACGTCTGAAGGAGATTCGAGAGGTGCCTTATACTCAGGAGGAGGCCAATATGGCTGCTGGCAACAATGTGGCTCGGTACTTGGCTAGAAATGATGTGG
The DNA here is from genome assembly GCA_001600515.1 of Yarrowia sp. JCM 30694. Taxonomy (NCBI): domain Eukaryota; kingdom Fungi; phylum Ascomycota; class Dipodascomycetes; order Dipodascales; genus Yarrowia; species Yarrowia sp. JCM 30694. The sequence continues at coordinate 1,261,441 of BCKF01000005.1, read as the reverse complement.
ACAAGAACCGGCTTGGAGAGGAGGAAGTGACGACCATGTTGACTGATCGGGGAAGTTTGGAGGAGGTTGAGGCTGCCAAGGCGGCTAGTAGTTTTGCTAGAGAGCAGGAGCAGCTGAGGTTGGCGAGAGAGAAGGAGGAGGAGGAGAAGGAGAAGGGGGTGATTCCGGAGGGAGAGGATGAGAAGATGGAGTAATTTTCACTGGAATGAGCGAAGCGAATTCAGTGGGAATTGAAGGGTGGAATAGACAAACAGCGAACGAAGTGAGCTGATTGTCGTTGTTACTGAACACCAGTGAACGAAGTGAGTTGGTTTGAGCATTTGGAACAGAGAGTTAGCATGTTTAACAAGGATTATTGAGGCTGAGGTACACAAGGGTGCTCAGCGTAAAGACACTGGACAGATAGTGTCTAAGTTAACAGGTAGAATAGAGAAGGAAAAATTGCAGAAAATATATTATTAGATTGATTACGAATGGGGTGGGAAGTGGGGTGGAGCTGTATTGGGGGTAGGATAAGGTCAGGCTGGAGGACTGGATAATGGGAGACAGATTAAGGTGGCTTCTAATGCTAGAGCTTCGTAAAGCTCAAGGATAGACATACCCGTACACTGTGGTTTACTGGAGAGTACTACTGCTAAATGGGTATGTCTCTCACATCCTGCTGTCATGGAGAATAGGAGGAAGATACTGTCTTGGCTGAAGGAGGGTCCACTCTCTGTAGTTGGGAGGACAGTATTCTGTGTGGTGAGATTAAAGATCACTTGGGATAGACTTGAGGCTGAAGGACCGTTAAGACTGTATGATCAAGATACTGCTGGCCAAGGTGAAAATAAGTAGGATCTGAAGAGCGTGTAAATCCATGAGGCTGGAACAGGTCAATATGAGTATTATCTGCTCAAGAGATGCTAGCTCCACTGTCTTTGTTTGGAAAGATACTCTTGGATGTGGTTAAGGATAGGCTTATGGACGAGGACTGACATAAGGTCTACTATGGCTGAAGGAGGGCACAACCTCATAGCCAAGGTACCGGTACAAGTGGTATTCTAACAAAGAGCAAAAATAGTGTATGTGAGCTGACTTGTGGCATGGTATAGAAAGGACTGCTATGATGGAGGCTGTCTGTTATTGTCAGATGGGATTTTACCTCTGTCATTATTGTAGAGACCTCCCCATCTGTCTAAGGACATGGAGAGCAAAGGTAGTAGGCTGTTTTTTACATGAAAGCCAGCTAGTATATCCCATCTGTAGAAATGATGCTCTTCATTTTCAGCTCAAATCTACTGGCTTGATGTCCTCAGACTGTATTGTTAAAATGTAACTGACGCTGAACTTCTAGAATGACCAAAACACCTCCAATCTCAAACCTGAAAGCACCACTGTAATCTCCTGACTCAGCCCTTCAATATGAGCCACTTTTGACCTTTCTACTAGCCCTACTCACAGAATAAAACTCGTGTAATGTGCCATAAACTACCTGGTTTGGTCCCAGCATAAAGTACCGGGACGGCATAAACTACGGGAGCGGCATAGATTACGGGTATGCGAGATAATCGGAAACACGAGAAATCGTATTTGAAGGTTATTCAGGGTATAGGAGGGGTATTTTATGAGTTCTGAAGATATTTTCAGCATCAGATGTTCTATTTAAGATGAGTTGCTGAGCTTGTAGCTTAAGGACAGCCTTAAGAATAGCCTTAAGGACAGACACTGTAAAGAGATCAGCATAGAGATGCAATACTAGACACCCTAGAGCACCATATGCTCTTATTTTAACCACTATACCGTACAAATACCATTAGTACTATTTGCCACTTCCTGTATTGAGTTTCTTTAACAAATATTATGGGTGTTAGGCAGCTTCAGACAGGCCATTTTTAGGATGGGGTTCCTACTGTAAGCTTGACTTTAAGAATAAGGACAGAGCCCTAAGAACAGACTCTGTAAACAGATGCCGTAAACACTTCAATCAACACCATAGATACATAAAGCACTAGATCGAAGATCAGACACCACATCAGCTGCAGGTATTACGACATACGCATCCATCTGTTCTGTACTTCATCCAAGAGTCTACACTGTCTTGAAACTCCACTCTACTGTAGGTCCTTCTTTCATCTACTTCTTTCATCATATAAATCATGTGCATTAACTAATAGTATACATCCATAGCTTGTCTCACCGTTCCCCACAGTCAGACATTACTCAGGGAAGCCAAACAAGCCAGAGCATGCCAGAAGCACGCCAAACAGCTCAATTCAGCTCCAGCCAGCTCAAAAACTTGCTACGAGCTCATTTTAAGCAGTTCAAAAGCGGTAAAAGGCGTTTAAAGACGTAGAATGCTAGAAACAAGCCAAAAGTAGTGCAAAGACTCGTCGATCGCCTACGGCTCACTCCTCATCTTCGCACCAGCGCTACTCTCATTCCACAGTTCGCTTCGCTCACTGTGTAACGCTCGCGCCCTAGCACTCTCCAAAATTCCCATGCCCCGTCTTCTTTGCATGCTCCAACGCCCCTTTCTCCCCCTTGAACGTACTTCCACAATCATTACATTTAACCGAAAAACTTCCGGTATCGGTATAATAATGTTTCTTCTTGAGTTCCCCCAACAGTGCCTTCAACGCCTCCAGGACCTGCATTCCCTCTTTATCCTGGCTAAACACGGTGACATCGGACGTGTTTGTATACAAATCCGACCCATCAGCAAGAGCCACAGAATCATAATGAATACCAGAGTAAACAACGATACAAAACGTCGGCTTACCCGGATTGAAATGGTCCAATCGGCCGGTTGACACGTCAGCAGAAATAATCGTCAGACCGAGATTCTCCGCCAGGATTTGCAGCTCAATGGCTCCTCCCCAAGAGTCCTGTCGAGTGATCCAAGACATGTACTCTGCTCGAGGTCGGCCGAGAATCGCGTCCGAGTACGTCTCCGGGTCGGCGCCGATCTTGTCCTTGACCATCATCCGCAGCTCAAACATGGTGTCTGCGTCCTTCATCATGTTGTAACCGACGGCTCGGAACATGCACGAGTTGTCATCTTCCATGACCCGCAGGACGAGCCGTTTTGTGCCACATGGAACGGACACCAGGTCGGACGCCCCTCCGCCACCTGACCCACCACTGCCCTTCTGTAACCCTCCAATAAGAGGATCCTTATGACCTCTGTTAACAGACACAATATCGTTGCCTTTTGTGATCCCCGCTCCGCCAGTAGACACAATCAGCTGATCGCCGTTCTGGACGCCCACAGAAGCCAGTGTTTGTGTTCCTTGCGACAAATCAATGGGTTTAGGAGGAAATCCGCCCTTGATGGAAAAATCAACCACTCCTAGAGAAAGCACAATGGCAGTGAGATCTTCAATAGTCGCGTCATTATCGAGTTCCACGACTTTGGCAAGAGTAGGTGTTCGCAGTTTTAGTTTCATTTGAGAGATTTGATGTAGATGAAGAGTTGTGTTGTCGTGATGCTGGTGATAGGGTATCGTGCATAAACCTAATCAAACGTAGAACGGGAGAGAATGTCGATGGAACAAGTGGCAAATGGGGCTAGTAGGAGGGTGGCAAGAGTGATTGAGGTTATGGGATGGGAGTAGAGGTGAAATGGGGGGGGATTTGGGAAATTATTTTTTAGTTAAGAATTTTAGTTGGGGTTTAGTTGGGAAATTGAAATGATCATAACTCGGTGGAAAATGATGTTATGGGGGTGAGATTTTGGCAGGGGGTTGGTATGGTGGTGGTTGTGGTTTAGAGACTTTGATTGGTATGATCATGTAAACATGAAGTGATACTGAGAGTGATGTTTGACGTTACTGTTGAACAAGACAGGGTGATATGGATGAGTGTTTCTGGTGGGTGAGAACTGAGAGAAGGATATATATGACTAATAAAGATCACATGATCTCAATTACGTAAGAATAAGCTGGAGTGTCCATACAAAATCTTGAGATATGGACACTCCTTCTTTGTTAAGCTTACCCAACTAACATCAACTACTTGTCCAACTAAAACACAAAACATCGCTCCTCAGAAAATACCGACAAAAATAGAGTGCAATCCGACTAAACAGAACCCCCTCATTCCGACTATCCAAAAATAACCACCCTCAGACCACTAAAACCCGACTTTTCTAACCTAACTCCCTCATTACTCATCCAAAACAAAATCCGAAACAACCACCATACTCCCCTCATTCGCAGCTCCATTTTGCACTCTTCAGATTTCCCCATATCTCTCCTCCACCCAACTGAGACAACTACCCCAGTCATGCGGCTCTGATATTACACTAGCCAACCCCGCAATTTAATATCAGACCAAGGGCGGCTATCTGGAGAAAAAACGACTATACGAAATGAGAGATAGTGACTAATAATTCCAGGAAATTGAGATTACTAAGCGATACGTGGTCTCTATGATCTCTAAAAGTTCTATAGTTGACTTTATGAAGACAGTGTCCTGGAGTATGGGTGTCTATGAAGACAGTACAACCAATAGCTATCGTACTTAGAAGGCAGTAATTATAACCAACAGTAATGTAGAGTCTCTCATTGAAGCGACCCACATAAGTATACTGGCTCTACTTTGATATTGACTATGAAGACAGAGTACTTCCTATAGAGGCTACAGTATGAAGACAGTCAGTAACACTGTTGACTCTAGGAAGTCATACTGAACTGCTGAGTGTATGAACATCGTCATATACAAAATAATGACTCTATGAACTGTCTATTACTAAAAAGTTGTTACTATGAGTATATCAACTGACTGTATGAAGTCATACTATGAGGACAGTACAAGTAACCATCTCTATAAAGATAGTACCGTATAATGAGTGACTCTATGAAGTCATACAAGTACCAAAAAAACAACGCTATGAAGACATTATTCAGACAGCTTGGGCACTTATGAACTACGAGTGACCAAGAAGACTGTGTCTGATCTGACTCTATGAACATCAAGTGTCTATGAAGTCAGACTCCAAGACAGTACAACTGACTCTATGAAGACAGTACTGTACTAAGATACCAGTGCCAATGACTACACTGCAAAATAACACAGTACTGTATGCAACTATGAAGTCACCCAACAGCTACAGACTCTACTGTACAAAGCTGTTTTTTTTTTTTTTTTTTTTTTTTTTTTTTTTTTTTTTTTTTTCTCATTCATTAATTACAATACACTAACTTTTAGATGCAATCCCTACACCGTCTCAATATACCTGTCCACCTCCCACGCGGTGACACTCTCCATAAACTCTCTACACTCATGCAGCCGTGTTTCTCCGTAGTGTTCGACAAACTTATCTCCAAACAGCTCTCGTGCCAACGAATCAGGACCCATAAACTTCTCAGTGGCTCTCATGAGATCACGTGGAAGACGTTCAAACTGGTCAGGAGAAGAGTCTCCCATAGGAGGAACTGTCAACTCCATCTTCTGTTCAATACCTCTGTATCCCAGTGCGAGAATAGCAGCTAGAGCAAAGTGAGGTTGCACGTCAGCTCCTGGAGTTCGAATCTCAAATCTCGTAGCAGAGGCTGAACCTGTAGGAGGAGCAATGAGTCTGATTGAAGCGATACGGTGTTCTAGACCCCAAGATACTGTTACGGGAGCCCAAAAGTTTTCCACAAGTCGTTTGTACGAGTTGATGGTTGGTGCAAACATGGGCATAATGTCAGGCAAGCCAGCCAACACTCCAGCAAGGAAATGACGTCCAGTGTCGGATAAATACTCGACATCGGGCCATTGAGGGTTAGGGTCGGGTTTGTCACGTGCAAACAGGTTTTTTCCGGTCTCAACATCTACCAGAGACACATGGAGATGTCCAGAGTTACCAGGCATACCTTGTTGAGGTTTAGCCATGAAACAAGGAATGACTTTATACTGAGGAGCGATGGATTTGACCATGAGTTTGAACAAGGACGTTTTATCAGCCAACTTATTCACCTCGTCAAAAGCAATGGCTGCTTCAAGAACTCCAGGGCCTGTTTCTGTATGCCACCCTTCCAAAGGAGCATCAATCTTCAAAGCAGTATCCCATACAGCCTGAAAGTAGTCTCCATTGAGAGAAGGACGTTGAACAGAGTAGCCAAACATGCCTGTAGAGATAGGAGGGAGTTTTGCAAACGAGTCTGGAATGTCTTTTCTGTCGAGACAAAAGTTGTAAAACTCCAGTTCAGCTCCAGCCATAGCTTTCATGTTGTTTTTGAAGTACTTGCCTGTGACTGAAGTCAACAGTGATCTCGGACAAGGAGCAATCTCCTCTTGAGTAACTGAGTCCTTGAAATGAACCAGAAAGAACGGAATGTTGTTCTCCCAGGGAAGTCTTCTATAAGACGACAAATCAATAATGGCGAGCAAATCACGGTACCCGTTATCCTTGTTGCTGACCGTCAGCTCCTTGGTGTAGTTTTTGTCGTGCATATCCCATCCGAAAATGACCCCGCAAAATCCAAAGCCCTTGGAGATGACGGACAGGAACTTTTGCTTGGAGATGGACTTGCCTCGGACTATGCCGTCAATGTCGATTCCAGCCACTTTGACGGCGGTGTCGTGTTCGAATTCGGATTCCCAGTTCATTTGAGCGATATCAACAACTGTGGGGTGATAACACTAGCGTCTTATAGTGTGTCTTATAGTAGAGGTCGTGCGGAGCAACTCTATGCATAGGCGAAATTAAACTTTATTTAAGCGACTAGACGAGTCAAACCAGCGAGTATAAGGTAATGTCTGTGTTATAGTAGAGGCCGTGTCCTGGGCGCAATAGTACTCCGATCTCAATTTTTCCTGCTTCAATCAACTCCCCTAACCTCCAGCTACCTCCCTGTACAACTCGCTTATCTCTACGGCGCTTCTACGCCCGCATACATCCTGCACGCTATCCTATTCGTCTGATAAGCTCCGACGACACCTGTTCTTTCTTCAACCACAACAACACACACAATGGTCGCCCGACTTTCTGGAAAAAACGCAATTGTCACCGGTGCCGGCGGCGGCATTGGACTCGAGACTTCAATCCAATTTGCTATCGAGGGAGCCAACGTTCTTCTGTCGGACGTCAATGAAGAGGCTCTAGCCAAGGCTCTGGCTGAAGTCAAGCAGCGAGCTGCTGAAGGCACTAAAATCGAGACTCTCAAGGCCGACGTTTCCAACGAGAGCGACGTTAAGGCCCTTGTTGATCACGTGGAGGCCTGGGGAGGTGTGGATGTCATGTTTAACAATGCTGGAATCATGCATCCTGCCGATGACGGTATTCTCAACACTGACGAGAAGATCTGGGACCTCACTCAGAATATCAACGTCAAGGGAGTCATGTACGGATGCAAGCACGCCATTGCTTCTATTCTCAAGAACAAGAAGACCAAGACTTCAATTATTAATACCGGTTCTTTTGTGGGTCTCATGGGAGCTGCTACCCCTCAGATTGCTTACACTACATCCAAGGGAGCTGTTATTGCCATGTCACGTGAACTGGCTATTTGTTACGCCAAACAGGGTATCAGAGTCAACTCGCTGTGTCCTGGACCTCTCAACACTCCTCTTCTTCAGGAGTTCCTTGATACTGAAGAGAAGAAGGTGCGACGAACTGTCCACCTGCCTTCTGGAAGATTTGGTGAGGCTATTGAACAGGCCAAGGCTGCTGTTTTCCTGGCTTCCGATGAGTCCACTTATGTCACTGCTCAGGAGTTCCTCGTTGACGGAGGTCTCACTAGATCCTATGTGACTTCTGAGGGAACTCCTGCCGAGGGACCCGAGAATGTCGTTTTCGGAAAGAAGTAGGAAGTGAAGTGTATAGCTCTTAATAGATGTATGTATGAGAGAACGTAGTAGGCAAGGAAAAGGTGGATTTGTGGGGAATTTTGTATGAGAAGAAGGTGAGATTTTTATATCAGGAGAATGGGACGAGAGTGTAGATGAGAATGGTGAAGGAATTGAAGCGATTGGATTAAAACTGAACCGTTGAGAGACGTCCAAAGAGGTGATGTTGGTGCTCAACGCATACTTGACATAAAACAAGTTCAGAGGTAAATGCTGACTCTTGGAGTATTTAAATGATCGAATTGAGTCACGTGACATCGATTACTGTACTTCTCATCAGTGTGGATCTTCAGAAGTGTTAGTTTAATATAGCGTAATCAAGTGAGACATTATGTAGATAAGCCAAGGTGCATGGAAAAAGAAACTAGTTCGAAAGGAGTCACGTGACCATGTGTATCATGTGACACAGTAACTTGTACCCGTACGAGTGTTACAAGTGGCCTTTACGTTCTTGTTGGCCTTAAATTGTCTTTATCTCGACCAGTATTAAAGCTACTGGAATTCTGACAGTTGCATTGGAACCGCCATGAACTGGAGATTCCAACAGTACCTTCATATGCTCCATTCCGTCACAAGAAGGTCATCTTTTATTCTGCTCTTAATGCACACATTATGTATTACAACCAACGACAACATACTTCTCTAGAGAGGTCAAAAAGCTCATTCTGAAGCTTCATTTCCCCTTCGTTCAAATGAGGCCATACAGTTCGAACTTGAATTCAGGTGGGCTGATACTATACAAGTTAACTCCAACTTAATGTCCTCGACGATGTTCTTGTTTGACCTTAGGGAGATGGTAATCCAGTTAATGTCACGTGATTGTAATATATATGGAGTTCAGAGGGCTTTGCCGTTCCCCCCTGATTTTTCTGATTTTTTTTTTTTTTTTTTTTTTTTTTTTTTTTTTTCATTCTCTTCTTTTTTTTTGGTTTTTTTTTCTCTAAGTTTTTTTTTATTTATTTATTTTTGCCTATGTTTTTTTTTTTATGTTTTTGTGGAACTGAGAGAGCGTGCAGAATGATTGATGAAGGAGATATAGAGGGATTTCTTTCTGAAGTTCTAGGTTCGTGAGGTTGATGGGGTTGTTTCTCTTTTTTTTTTTTTTTTTTTTTTTTTTTTTTTTTTTGTTTTTGCCAATATGGTTATCTCTACACCTCATGTAATGTAACCAACGATACGGCGCAAATAATGCCGCTATTGGAATGAGAAAAACAGTGTAGGCATGAGAATCACGTGAAGAATCGATTTCCGGCATTTCCCAGCCGAAAAACTCAGCAGAATGTCCTCAAAATGGGAAATAGGCTTTCTCGGTTATCAAAATCAAGCTATAAACAGCAACAGTAAAGCTCAAGCAAATACTGAAATTCCAACCATAACAGGAGCTCCACCCATCCACAGGCTTGCCACTGTCCCCTGGAACACCCCTGAATGATTTATTTCATTTTATTATTATTTTAATTTAATTTCCATTTGACCCCCACGCACCCCCACGTACATTTCCTCCTGCCTATAGCCGATCTACACTATCACCCGACCTCTGGACAAACCACTCAGTCACTGCTTAATACTCGGCCCGTGGCTCTAACTCTGAGCGAAGTAGAGTGTGAGCTGAGTTGTATGGGAGTGTTAAGCTACAGTACAAGATGGCAAGATGATATGACGGTACTAAGTTGCTGCAGTATGACGTCACATGTTACACAGACACAAGTAGATGTACACAAACAAATGATACACCTGGTAGATACATCACGTGACTGTTCATTTGCTATATCGTTCGCCCTCTACAGTATCGTAGGCTACCCCCACATTAAGTTCTGAGCGTTACACTAATTAAGCTATGTCTGCCTAAGCTTGATTTCGGACCAGGCTAATATCCTCTCCCACACATCAACACACCCATGGCCATTTTGTCGCGCAACAGCACCACCCAGTTGCCGCTGTTTGATATCCGGTGAGTCACGTGAGCAGGAGGAGGAGCGGGGAGGAGGGAAATGAGAAAAATGAGAAAAAATGGGGGAAATGGAGAAAACAATGTCGTCGTCATCTTAGGTGGAGATGTGCAGTGGGGTGGAGGTGGTGCTAGAGTGACTATGGTGTTGCTCTGTTGAATAGCTACGGTGGTGCTGTTGTACTGTTGTCCTTGTCTACAGTGTGGTGTTGAGGTAGCTACTGTAATTTAAGGTCAGACAGCTACAGTGGTTAGGACGACATACAGATGGTAGCTGCTCTGAGGTGAACAACCTACCACAGTTCCGATACTGTACTATGAAGGAACTACACTGGCTGTGTTCGATTCCCTGTTTGGTAGCTCTACTGTGGTAGGTTGTTGACTGAAGTTACTGTTGGACACTACAGTAAGGTGAAGGCATACAGTGGTAGAGTTGCTCAGTGGCAGTCATGTGGTTGTCTGACGGTGGTTGATACTACAGAGACTGTTGTTTATCTTGTTAGGTGAACAATGATACTGTTAGGTAGACTACTGCTGTTAGGTGTTGACACTACAGTGGTAAGGTTGAACCTCCGATCGGAGTATCTACTAGTCACTGGACTGGTGGACATTCTACTCATAGTGGACATCTTACTGTAAGGTGGATCTACTACTGTGGTTGAAGATATCCTACTGTGCAGATGATGGACACTACAGTGGTAGTTCCTCTACAGTGGTGTGTTGGACACTACAGTGGTGAACACCCTACAGTGGTCAAGTGGTATCCTACAGTCTTCACTGCCAGATACCCTACAGTTGTTGATGTTGAACACTACAGTGGTAGTCTGTTGTCCTACAGTCAGTGGTTAGGTGAAGACACGACTGTCAAGTCTCTACTCTGACTACACTCTGGCTATCATATTCTTAGGTGTATCCAGATTTTGGTTAGGTAGGACACTACAGTTGTGTTAGTTACAGTGGTTCCATGACACTACAGTGATAGACAGCCTACAATTAGGTGATGTCCTTCTACTGAGTGCCTAGGACTTCCATTGCGGTCTTGGCACTACACCTGTTAGGATAACCCTCTACCACTGTTGCTGAACGATACTACCACTGTAGGAGATGCTCCTTTGGACACTACACTGAGGTGGACACCCTACTGTTCAACACCTTACTGTTGTAGGACACTACAGTGGTAGATGGATACACTACAGTGGTCAGACTGTTCGTAAGGACAGTTAGGTGCTTGACACTACATCTGTCAGATGAACACCCTACCCTTGTATGTGGACTCTCACAGCACCACTGATGTGTTGACACTGCCAGTGTTGCTGAAGGACATCCTACTGTTAGGTAGACACCTTACTGTTAGTCACTCTACAGTGGTTTCTGAGAGCACTACAGTGGCTATCAGTTCACCTTACTACTGTTGCTGTACCATCCACTACCCTACCATTGTTTGTTGCTGTTTTTTTTTTTTTTTTTTTTTTTTTTCCCCTACAACTGTTGTCCGCTTACGACCTTCGGCCGACGCTTCCGTTTACTAACCCAGACTCCGGACAAACGACCGCAATGTCGTCGTTGTCAAAGGCTCGCCCGACGTAGCCCCCTCGGTCCCCGTAGCCGGGGCGATCGTCCTGGCCACCGTGGAGCCCATCTCCATCAAACGCATCCAGCTCAAACTGTACGCCACTCTCCGTCTCGACTGGTCGGAAAACATCACCACACCTCGAGGCCCTCAGGTGCGCAACCACAAGTACGAGAAACAACTCTACGAAAAGACGTGGGACGATATCTGGGCTGCTTCCCAGACCAATACTCTGCGGCAGGGTAACCACGAGGTGCCGTTTGAGTGCATTTTACCTGGCGAGATTCCAGAGAGTATTGAGGGCTTGGAGGGCGGAATGGTGGTGTGGAAGTTATCTGCCACGATTGAACGTGGTAGATTTTCCAACAACATTTCGAAAAAGCAGCATCTCAGAGTAGTCAGGACGTTAGGTCACGATAACGTCGAGTTGACTCAAACAATGTCCATCAACAATGTCTGGCCCAACAAAGTGGACTATGAGTTTTCGTTACCGTCGAAAGCTGTCGCTGTGGGTTCTTCCACTCCTGTTCATTTGTCCATGACCCCGTTACTCAAAGGTCTTAAGCTTGGGTCTGTCAAAATGACTCTGGTCGAAATCTCCATACTAACAACTCCCTTTGGACACAGCAAACAGGTGGAGAAGATTGTGGCCAACAAGACGATTGAGGCTACAGAGGACGGATATGAGGGACACGATGTTTGGGAAGTGGATGACTTCTTTCCTATTCCTCCTTCCCTTTCTAAAGTCACTCAGGATGTCGAAGTGCCCAATCTCATCAAGGTGTCTCACAAGTTCAAGTTTGTTGTTGGCTTGAGAAACCCAGGAGGTCATACTTCCGAACTCCGAGCCTCTCTCCCCATTCACATCTTCATTTCACCAAATGTGGCAGTATCTTCACACAACCCCGACCCTGAAACAAATGGAGGAGCAGCAGCTGCTGAAGAAGATACCCTTTTCAGTGATAATGGAGGTTCTAGTAACAATGAGACGTTGTTGCTTGAAGACGCTCCACCCACCTATTCAGACCACATTTACGACCGTCTCTGGTCTGAAATCTCCATCTCCGCTCTCAACACTCCCATGGCGTCTGGAGCAAACACTCCCATAGTGTCTCGACGCAACTCGCTGGACTTTGATGCTCTGGCGCCTAATCTGGCTGCCATGTCCATGGACAACTTGTTCCATCGAGCAGCTCCTCCAGTGTCTCATAACGGGTCTTCTGTACCGTCAGTGCCTGGATCGCCCTCTCCTGCTTCTGGACATGATTATTTTTCCATCCCTCACGATACATCTGTTCCGTCGACTCCAGGGGTGGTCATGAGAGGGTTTGACAGTGGTTCTGCTGCTGCTTCACGGCAAAACAGTACCACTGACCTGGAGAGTCTGTCCAGGGTGCCTTCTTATGGTACTGCGTTGAAGTCTCCTGCTCGTCAGACCATTGAGGAGTCGCCGTATTACCCTGAGGGTCCTCGAGTCAGACAGACGTTGAGTCCAGGAGCAGGAGGTACGTCGACAGGGTCGTCTCCGAGAGTTCCTTCGTCACCGAGTTTTTCGGGTAAGGTGACGCCGAATGGGTCGAAAAATCATAGTAGGAGCGGGTCGGCGATGCAGACGCCGTTTTCGCAGAGCATTTCGAGTTTTTTGACGAGGAATCATAGCTCGAGGAGTTTGTTGGAGGAGGCGAGTAAGAAGTTGAAGAAGCCGGCTTAGCGCTGAGGCGAAGCCGAGGCGCTAAGCAGAGCAAAACGAGGCGCAGCCGAGTTTTGCGAATATAGCTGAAATCTGGGTCAAAATCAAGGCGTAGCCGTGATTTTGGCATAGTGTGAGCTTCTGAAGCATGGCTGTTTTCACTGCCTTTCAGCTATGGCTTATTCCTGAGTTAAGGCTATTTTGGCTGTTGGGACATCAGCTTGTTTCTGCCTTTACTGTGGTGGGACCTTTGTTTTTGTGAGTTGGAATTTGGCTTGTGTTTAAGGCCAAGGGAGGATTTTGAACGCTGGAATTGAACGTGGAATTAGAGGAGGATAGATGACGCTACGACGCTACGACGATGTAACGAAGCTACGATAACGCTTAACGTAAGAATATATTTATTTGTGCATGCATGAAGAGGAGAGTGGTTGTTGTTGTATGGAGTGGCTGCTTGGCTGACGGTTAGGCTAAGGTAAGATGAAGTAATGTCCCAACAAAAGCCTAATTGGAGGACGCTTAGAAATGCGACTTGATACAGAGACATATTCTGTTATTGATAGACAGAGGCGCTGAAGTTGATTATTCGTTTAGAAGTCGCCATTTTCCAGTTGAATGCCGTTTTCGTGACTTCGCTCAGATGCCTGGAACGCTGGAAAGGCACCCCTAAATGACTTTTTTGTTTAACAAAGTCTAACTATGTTTTGGGCTAAGTAAGTGATGCTCACTGTAGAGCTTATACTGAAGAATACAGCTTTTTGAAGATATGATGGTAATAATATACGCTCAAATATACCCACAAATAGATATTTTACTATTATATCAACTGTTGAAGTCCACTAATTATGATGTCAGTTCCTACATTGTGTTTTTTTTTTTTTTTTTTTTTTTTTTTTTTTTTTTTTTTTCAATTCTTCCTATTGCATCAACCAAACACCCAATACACTCCCCACCACTACCCCCAGACTCACATAAACCCCTCCAAACAACCCCACCCTTATCATCACTATCAAACTCGCCAGTTGAAACGCACTTTTCACCGGTTGGCTGAAAATCTGCATAATCCCATTAACCAGCTGCACTTTCGACTTTACCACTTTTAGTAAAGTCTCACTAGCCTCCAAACCCTCCTTAACCGTCTCTGTGAACCCCTCAATGTCGTCATTTATCATCCTCACCTTCTCCTGTAGCTCCTCCTGCATATCCATGTTTCTCTTTTGAGACTCTTCCAAAGAGGACATCAGTAAACCCAGTCTTGAGCTGACCTCAGAAACATGTTCAAGTAACACTTTATCGCTCGAAACCACCATCTTAGCTAACGATTGAGCCATCTGACTCTCTAAACGCCCTGCTGTGTCTTCTTGAACAGCTACCATATGATTATGAAAGTCATCAGCATCATATCGTAACTTTTGAGCTACCAGAGCCTGCTCATCTAGAGTACTTCTAGACAACGCAAGCACGGCATCCTGGGCAACCCACCCAAGCTCCTCCACTTTACTCTTAGCCACTTCCAGGTTCTTTGATAAAACCAAAAACTGCTCTTCAGCTTGAGCGAAATTCTCCTTGTACTCCTTGTTCAACGACACAGAAGCACTTCTCATGGCCCCCAGAGTCTCGCTCATGAACACAAACGTGTCATTCCAAAACTCCAACACCTGGTCCTTCTTGTCACTAACCGTATCAACCAGATCATAATACTCACCCATTTTTTCCTGGAGTTTTTCCTGCATGTCAATGATCTGTGAGTGGGTCCGTAGAGCCCGTTCGCACTCCCTGCTGGCTTCTTCCATGTGACAAATCTGTTTAACAGAGTTGTAACATCCATGATAAGTAGTCCACCACTGGGGGGAAGAAATGAGTTGTGAAGTGCACAATGAAGCAGTTTTTGTGTCCTCAATGTGATCACAGACGTCAGGATACGTCACGTGACTCGCTTTGAACTCACACACCGCCAGTCCAATAGCCAGTGACACTCTCAATGTCGTGTCTTCATTGCTAGAAGATAATTCAGAACAGTCCTGAACAATGAGGGTTAGGGCTGATCTTGCACAGTTGGTTTTTGGTTGTAGTGCTGCCACCAGGTTTCTGCTCGTGTCGAAAATCGAGCTGTTGAATTCGTATGTTAGTGCGATAGACATCTGGTGAAGAGGGAGGGTTTTTTTAGGGGAGAGAAATTAAGAATTTTCGACTTGAGATGAAAATCTGACATTTCCACTTTAGTCCATTTTAGGCTGAGTTGGGATTATGCAGGTGAGATGCGTGATAAGATGGGGCGTGAGGTAGGGTAAGTGGTGAAGGGGAGGTGGTAGGGAGATGGGAGTAAGGGGGAAATGGTTGTTGGGGTTAGGGGAGGGTGATGGTAGTGTTTTCGAGTGGATTGGAGGGGTGTAACGCCCTTGAAATGTCGTGGTGTTGAGAGGATAGAGTATCGTATTGCTTGATAGACTGAAGTTTAATGGGAATCTTTGGAAGGCGATAAAAGGGTGTTGTTGGGAAGGGAGGTGGGGTTTTTATTATATGAATCGAGTCATAGAGAGAGGGAGATTCTATTGAGAGTGGTTTTAGGGCGGTAGAGTGAGTTTTGAGTGTGTTGGAGTGATGGGGGGAGTTTTGGCTGGGCTAAAGTTTGTTAGTGAGGGCTGGACAATGTTGGATGATATGAGGAGTGAAATCCGAAGTACTAAATGTCAAATTTTTGTCTCTGAAAGCCCTATAAGTGACACAAATAGGATATTTCAAGATATTTACGTCTTTTTACTAACTGGCAAAGTGCTGTTTACTGTGGAGTCTGGTGCTATAGAGCTGCAAGTTTCTCTAAGGACAACACTCTAACTGAGGAGTGTATACTGAGCTTAAGGACAACAGAAGGACCATGTTCAAACACTCAAATGCCATCCGATTTGAAAAAGAAACTTGCAAAATAACCACAAAAGCGCCAGTAAGACACTGACAAAATTTCCACTCCCCTAAACACCCACAACCACCTCTTTATTAACACTCTGTAATCATCATACACATTGTTTTGAAGCCTGTATTTAAGGTAGACCTCTATACAATACTAGTACGATACAACAACACAGATACAGCTTCAAACACCTCTCAAAGCCCTCAAACAACATCAATTCAACACAGAAACACTACCACACACTTGTTATACCCTCCAACTCACACAAACACAACATCTCCATTTCCTCACTTACCCTGCTTCTCACTCTCTCTGCCACTCTTATTTAACCCAAACATTGTCCCTACTTTAACCTATGCTCCTCCACTTGCTCGACCTATTGCTCTACATCTGCTTGATTCCCTTTGTTTCCATTCGCTCCTGGTTCTCATGAAGTCCCTGTTTCGGCCAAAACCAACAAAATCTCTCGACAAGTCATTTAACAAACCCTTTGACAAACGGCTGGAATCGAACTCACTTCACTTTACAGACTCTTTGCGAAACTACCACCAGCTCTTCATTGGGACCATCAATGAGGCCCATGAACCCTGTTTTCCGACTGCTGTACATGCAACCAATGAGGCAGCTCAACGGCTTGGAATCCCGTCTTTTGACGCTCTGGGGTCGCTTTTTTACGAAAAAGCCGCTTCTGGCGACGATCCAGAGGCCGTGGCACTAGTGTGGCAGCTGTACAACGAGATTCTGGGCTCTTCTGTGGCTCTAGCTGCTGAAGCCCAGGCGTCTCAGATGTACAAAGATAAGCTTCAGAGTTTGAAGTTTGAGCTGAGCTGCAGGATGACGGAGATTCAGAGGTTGAGGGAGATGTTGGCAGTAGCAGAGTCACGTGATGTCCAGTCACGTGATTTCACCCAATCACGTGATACATACTCCCCCTACGCCGACTCAATTATGGACATTCAAACAATGTCTAGTCCTATGTCAATGCCTTCTACCTCTGGTCGGCGAACTCAGAGCGCAGATCAGCCAAATTCACGATATTTGTCTTCCAAGAGTTTTTCAACTTTTGTCAACAGGCTCACTAGACGAAAAGTGCGTATTTACTCGGAAGTAGACGTTGTACAGCCAGTTTGGTACCCGAAAAGTGGCGGTTCAGTGCTCACTAATGGCAGTATAAGAACGAGGTATGAGACTGGTAGTATTGCACGGTTCAAGGTCAAGTTGAACCCGTCGACTTGTGATACTGTAGGTCAACAGACGAAGGAGTATAGAGATTGGGCGGTGGCTAAAGCGGAGAGGAAGTATGGCGAGTTGTTTGAGGTGGTGTAGGAGGAGCAAAAGAAATGGACCTAAGGGGGACCAAAGAGGGAATTCACTGGTATGTAAATAGATATGTAAAATAGAATGTATGAATGTAAATAAATGAATATATGAACTGGCTGAATGACAACAAACTTGGTAGTATTATGGTGAGATGTTTGAAGAAAGCTAAGATAGTTGAGGAACACTCTATAACAGAGCTATACAGGACCTGAGACTTTGAGAACAGATAGTGTACTTCATATCTCTAGTGTGTGAATCAGAAGCAAAAGTACATTCACTAGTAGCTACAATAGAACAGTGAAGTACTACAAGTAATCATTACAGCATCTATCTTATGATCCAAGTGTAGTCCAGTATGCTCTTAGACCAAAGTGGTACTTGTAAAAGTGGTCTGCTGCATTTTTGCAGACCAATGATCTTTCCTGACTGTTCAAAAATCTGGACTCTTCTCAATTCACTTTCATCATAAAGTGCTCCTTCATTATACTCTACCCATGGAGCATCCACAGCCCAACACCACACCTTTCTGAGCACTCAAACCTTTCAAAGACATCCAAAAGCGACCCAATCACATCATCCACCTCCTCACACGTGATTTCCATAAAAAAAATCCCAATTTATTTTTTCTCCATTTTCCCCAAATTTCCCAATATTACCACCCTCAAACCTTCACTCCATCCAGTGGCAAAACACTCCACCTCCCCCAGAACCCACTCAATCAAAAAACCCTCTCGTCCACTCATTCCCCCACCCTCAATTACCCCACTACCACCTTCAAATCACCTCTCACAGACCCACATATCCCCCTACACTCATTACTAAGCCACCTCCTCTCACATCCTCACCTGCATGATAAGCTTAAACTTTGACCATGCCAAAATAATTATCTTCTTCACCACTACACCCCATGGCCAAACGCTCAACTGACGCTTCGGCCACTCTGCTGGACATGGTGGACGAGTACCGGGGCTCCGAGAAGCGCCGGAAAACAGACACAAAAGCGAAAATGCCCAATCGGGTGAAAACGGAGGAAAAACCGACCATGAGCAGACAGTCATCGACATCCACGACGTTTGATCTCGAAGCAGACGACTCGGAAAGTGAAGAGGACTGGGAGGAGGTGGACATTGACACGTCGAGTCACGTGACACCGGTTTCTGTGTCGTTTGACCCCAATGCGGTCAGAACTGAGCCAGAACCTAGGGCTAAATGGGATACCAAGGGAAGTGTTGTTAAGAAAGGAAAGACTACAAAACGGAGTGGACCTAAATTGTCACGTGAGGAACGACAAAGGAGAATCACAATTCATCAAATTCACGTCATGACGCTGCTCAAACATGCTTCTATAAGGAACTCTTGGGCTAATGATCTGCTTCTTCAAATGCAACTTCGAGAAACAGTTCCTGCTATGAAACTTGTGGGATTGACTCCTAACATGACTCAAACCAAGATGGTAAGGACGAGTAAGTTCTATGAAGCCTTGAAATACCTCCTTCAACAATGGTGTAAGATATGGTATACTGATTCAAGAGGACTTCACAAGAAAGACTTTAACGAACTGGAAGACATCAATCCTGACTCATACGACCCTCCAGTCACCAAAGAAGTGTTCAATAAGAAGGTTATTAAACATCGGGGTTCTCGAGATTTGAAAGTTCAGGGTTTTGTGGCTTTACTAAGAGCTGTAGGGTTACAAGCGAGACTTGTGGTGTCTATACAGGCGTTGGATTTTGCCTCAAACGCGAAATTGACCGATAAAAGTCCGAAAAACGACGAAAAACCGGCAAAAAGCGCTCCTTCGGTTCTTCGAAAACCAAAATTCACCACTGGTCAATCGAAAAGTGCCCAGAGAAGCCAATCGAGAATGCACTACTCGGAATCACCCTCTCCAGTGTACTGGGCAGAGGTTTTTGAGCCGACCGGTAAGAAATGGATCACGTTAGATCCAGCCTGTGAAGTGAACATGGAGGTAGTTTCAAAGTCTGGAAAAAGCCGTCTAGAGCCGTCAGTAGCCGATAAACTGAATGTACTCACCTACGCACTGGCTTTTAACCCCAATGGTACTGTTGTTGATGTCACCAGAAGGTATTCCTCTGCTTACAACGCTAGAACTAGAACTATCAGAATCAGCAAGTACTTAGCAGGAAGCATTTGGTGGAACAATTTGATGGGGTTATATCGACCTGAAAGATCGGTTGATTCATGGCAGGAAGAGTTATTTATGCGTGAAAAAGTACTTTCTGAGGGTTTCCCTAAAAACATTCAAATGTTCAAAAACCACCCGAGGTATGTTTTAGAACGTCACTTACGACAAGATGAAGTCCTGCTTAAAAACAGCAAAGCTTGTGGAATCATGTCCATGAAGTCCAATTCCAAGCCTGAAAATGTCTACCTCAGATCAGACGTTCAAACAGTCAAATCAGCAAACAAATGGTACCAGATAGGACGGATTATTCGACCTGGAGAAGTGTGCAAGAAACGGAAAAAAATGGCAAAATCGAGATTCAGACTGGAAGATGAAGAAGATGCTCCAATGTACTCTTTTGAACAGACTGAAGCATATGTCCCTAAACCAGTGGTAGATGGACAAGTACCAAAAAACGGATATGGTAATGTGGACCTGTTTACACCCAGTATGATGCCTCCTGGAGGACGTCACGTGAGTGGAAAAGGCGCTTATATGGCTGCCAAATCTCTGGGTATTGATTATGCCAACTGTGTAGTTGGTTTTGACTTTACTAAAGGAAGGCAGGTGAAACCAAGGATAGATGGAGTTGTGGTAGCTGAAAAGTATGCCAAGGATGTGGCAGACGTATGGAGTGATATGCAGGAGCAGACGTTGGCTAAAGAGGAGCGAAATAGAGAGGTTAGGGCGTTGTTGAGGTGGAGGAGGTACTTGACGGCCTTGAAGATTAGATACAGGTTGGATCAGGAGCATGGAGAGGTTGAGGGTGAGGAAGGGGAACAAGAAGAGGAAGAAGATCACGTGATTGAGGAGGTTAAAGAGGAGTCACGTGATTATCCTGAGGTTGTTATTATCGACCATCCATCAGATGAACCATGGCATATTCCTCCTAGTGTGCTTCAGCCGTACCTCGACAAGTACCTGGATAAAAGTGCGTTCACGAGTAGACCGATTGAGGTTGTGTCACGTGAGCCTGAGGAAAAAGTGCAGAAAGAACAGACTGCTGTTCCTACTCCAAAGCCTGTGGTGGAGGAGAAACCTGCAGTTAGAGAAGTGTCAGTTGAGACGATTTCTTCGGATTCGTCAGGAGCAGAGCCGTTGAGTGAGTTGTCTGATGTGATCAAAACACCGGTGAAGATTGATTATGCGAGTTTGGCAGTGGATGATTCGCCGGATGAGATGTCTGAGAGTGAGCTGTATGGGGAGTTTGATGAGGAGGAGTAGAGAGTGACTTATTAACTAGCTGTAAATATTATTTATTGATACGAAATGGGCTTGTAGGTGTATGTGGTTAAATTATGTGTTCAACTTGCAGTATATATGGTGCTGGGTTGTGCTGTTGTGTACCAGTAGTTCCAGTATGTTGTGCAGTTCTGCTATGCTTAACATTAGAGGCCCAGCTTTTGGCTTGGTTAATATGGAGTTGTGATTAAGGCTGTCTTTTAAGGTGCTTTGGGAAAACACTACCAGGCAACTTCCTCTTCAAACGTCGTTCTGTTAACCTACAGATACTCACTACAAGTCCATAAAGAACTGTCACCGGTCAGTGCAAGGCTCTACAGCACACTTTCTCACTACTCCTCTGTTGTATATATCTACCTAATACCTTACTTATAAGTTAATGCTATATGCTCATCTTCTTGGACTGTCTTCTTTGACTGTCTCATCTTTATCTCGTCTTAACGTGATCTCTCCTACGTCTCGACTCATCGTTTGCCCAACCTCCTCCTCTTCTCATCGGCCCTTCTCTTTTCCTCCATCTCCTCCCTCCTATCTTCCAGTCTAGCCAACTTACTGGACCGCTCCTCCTCCTCGAAAATGTCATCTCCTCCGGCCTCCATGTCGTCATCGTCCGAGTAGTCATTGTAGTATTGCTGTCTGGACTTGCCTCGGTTCATGAGCCGCCAGATCTCGTCTCTGTCGTAACCCACATCTCGAGATCGCACCTCCTGTTCCTCCTCGTCCTCATCGATGAAATCGTCCATGCTGTCGTCATCTTCCTCTTCGTACCGTCGTCGTTTTCGCAGTAGTTCTTCTTTTGGTTTGTTGAATGTAGAAGGAGGTTTGTATGCGGGTACAGCAGAAGTAGAAGAGACCGACGAAGGAGGTCTCTTTCCTGCTGTAGGTCGGTCAGATCGTGCCTTTGGAGTGGCCGATTTGGGGTCTGGTCTTCCCGGTCTGCCCGAGTCACGTGACCTCGCTCCCGCGCCTCCCTTCTCCCTCTCCCTCACCTTAACCTCCTCCTTCCTCTTCTCCCTCACCTTGATTCCAATCTTCAGATCATCGGCCTTGATGTTGTCTGCCTCCTGCATGGCCTCCTTGAACGACATTTTCTTGCGCGGCTTGGCGGGTGGCGGTGTATACACCTGCCCACGACCCGACCCACGTCGTGACACAGAAGAAGTTGGGGCGGGAGAGGAATTTGAGGCTCCCGATCGGTCACTTCCCGATGCGGCCTTCTTTGTTCTCGTCGTGGTGGGCTTCTTCTTCGGGGTCTTACCCTCCTTTTCCATCTGTGCCGCCTTTTCGGCCGCCCGCTGCGCCTTCAACCGCATGACGCGCTCGTTTTGTTCTCTGCGCTCCGCCTCGGTCTGTCTTGCTACCGGAATCGCCGCGGTGTTTTTTGCTGTGGATGTTTTTGTGTCGGTTTCTGTGGCCCGCCGCACGGGCATTTGAAACTGCGCCAGAAGATGCGACATGGTGTGTGTGTACTGTATACAGTAGTGAGCACAGTGCTCGGGGTGTAAGTGGAGAGAGTCTGGTGTGTGGTCATGTATGAAGTTTGTACATGCAGATGCCACTGTAGGGTAACTCTGCCAGAGACACAGACAGAGACAAACAGATAAGACAAGAGTGGCAAAGGGGTGTGTCACGTGACTGCAACACAGGTGACTTACGATAGGGGTATACAGAGTATGTGATGTGTGCACTCCTGGCTAACCCCTTGGAGATTATTTTAAGACTAGTTTTTTTCACTGCTCGTATTTTTGACTTTGCCAAGTGGAAATGTTGGTAGATTGGTGAGTGGTGTTTTGGTGTATTTGAGGTGGTGGGGGTGTTAGGGGGTGATTTTATGAAGTCTTGGAGCTCTTGGAGATGTTTTAATGGGTATATTTGGAGTGTTATGTGGCTGTAAGATGGAGGCTGTTGTTAAGGAGTAGAGAGTTTAGTTGGGACATGGCTTAACTTGGCCAAGTATAGACATTAGGGGATGGTGTGACAGACATCTGTCTTGAATGATGTATGTTTGTATGGTGGCAAGTGGATTTTATTATATGAGTGTGATCGCCTTGGGTAGGAGAATTGATTTTTATAGGTCTTAATTCATTTCAGCCGGAATAGTAACACTCAGGTATAGACAAGTCAGGCTCTTTACATAGAGATCGTGTCTGTCAGGGGAATGCCTTTCCTGAACGTATTAGGACAACTACGGGAAATCGGAAAAGTGCATTCGATAGCCAGAGTCAAGGCGGTCATCTTGACTATATAAATGCCCATGTAGAATCTTTGGATTTTGAACTGATTTTGGACTTCAAAAATTATAGTCTTCGCTATGGTCTGACGTTTAGGGGTACCAAGGGGACGTTAAGACATAACACACTGACACAGAGTCTCTCTACAACTTCACAACACGTGTCTATAATAATTTATTACTGTTTGGTCACCATTCCATCACTGCTTCTTCTTAGCTAGGACAATACTCAGTGCCAGATCCTCTGAAAAGTTCACCAACTTGCCAAACCTCTCCACATCCAACACACTCCCCTGGGCGGGCTGCAGATTACTAATCACCAGCTTATTTTTCTCAATCACCACGTCAAACCACGTTTTCCAAGCATGCACTTCCACCGACAGACTCAGCAGTCCGTTATTATCACCCAGAGACACTGTAGTGGGCAATCTAACGCCCTCCTCGGTCTGTTCGGCCGTAGCGTTCAATAATTCCTCCACTAGAACGTTGTCATTTGTATCTAGCTCCTCTTGTCCTACCATTGAGTCTTTGATGATAACAGACTCTAGAACTGTGGAAAGTTGGATCTGAGCTCTAAGAACTTCAAATAGCGATTCTAGGGACCGCGGATGGTCCACAGGCACTTCAGTGACTGAAACCAGTTCATCCTTAGCCACCAAATTCGAATACTCGACATTCATGCGAATCGAGTCGTTTTCAGACGTGAAAACTTCCCGAAATGACTTGTAAAAGGTATTTCCTAACAGATCGAACGGCGTATCATTACCCACGACTGCATATGTTGCTCCCAGTTTATTAGCCAAGTCACGATTCATCAAAACGGGAGGACTCAACCGTAAAACAAACTCTGCAGAGCTATCTTGACCCGCAACTTCTTGCCACTCTCCAGACTCATTCAGCCAACCTGTAGAATACTTGGCATGACAATCTCCAGAGTTTTCCCTCAGTCCAAGCTCAGCAATATACTCCGATCCAACAGCAGCTTTTTCCGCATCTCTGACTTTATGCTGCGAGCTCCAGTATTTCAAAAACAGACCGAGATTTTCGTCGTAGTTGAGCATGGGCACTCCAAATCCCGAACACACATCTGCCACTGAATCGCCCTTTCCACTCTTTTCATACCGAACAAACAAGGCATGAGCTACCTCATCAATGGCTCTAAACGAGTTGCATTTTTCGCTAGCTAGCCTCTCCATGTCAGATAGGAACGCTAGGTGACGCGCAAACTTGTCCAACTTGGAAGCTTGTAAAGAAGACAGAAGAACATCATTAATCGAAGGAGTAATGTCAGGATTGGTGTATGAATGTTTGGCGTCAGTAGGAGACACTTTAGCGTCAACAGACACAGAAACACGCACCACCCGATCAATCGGACTCGTCGTCATGTCAATATCAATCAGGATGGTCGATCCACCGAGAGAGATACGGGTTCCATCAGGTAAGTCTTCTCCAAACACTTCTAGGCCTCGTTGTTGGGCCAGTTTTCGAATTCCAGCAGGTGTGGCTTTGATTGGAGCTGTTTCGAGCAGTGCTAGGATGGAGGATAGCTTTTTCAGTCGAGTTGAGTCGTCCATTGTGATTTGCAGGTGGTGATGGAGGTTCTGCTATGCATGTTGAAATTCAGGGTTGGGGGAGGTTAGAGTTTGGAATAGAGTTTCGGGTGATTGGGCAAGGAGAGAGAGGGGTGTGGTGTTAACTAATGTTGTTGGGAGAGGTTAACTAGAAGAGGGAGGTTGGGAGAATGGGAAGTTAAGAGGGTGTTTGTATGAGGGGGAGGCGAGGTTTTTTGGTATTTGGGGTGATATGAGTCTGATATATAATATGTGAAACTATGAAAGTCGTCAAGTCTTTATGTCAGAAGCTGAGTGGACGAGTTTGTCTGGATACTGGTAGTAGAAGGGAGCCTTAGGGACTACAAGGGGTATTTCTTGTATATCATTGAGGAAATATGATTCGACCAGTTAGATGAAGATGTTTTTGAAGTAATTACTTTTCTAGCATATATGACTGTCTCTGGAGTGCTGTGTTATGCTGGGTAGACAGTCTTGCTCTTAGAAGGGTAGCTAGCTATAGGTTGTAGAGAGCACTGTAAGCTTGCCTCTTTATTATGAAGTTTTTATAAAATTACCATCATAAGGACAAGCTTACAGAGCATTAGCAGTCAATAAATACCAGTACGGTACCGATACAGAGACGTACTCAGAGCTCAGGATGCTCTAGACGGTGTTTGGTAGATAAATATACGACATCACTTACTCTTAGCTTGGATCACATTGTTCAGCGGTTCTCATCTTTAGTCTCATCCCAGTAACACACAGCTGTCTCTCTCAAGACAACTGATAAGTCTGTTGGGAGATGACAGGTAACAAGACACCACAAGGGCCACACCCAATTGCTATCAAACAGTAGCCGGACAGTAATTCAATCCATTAGATCACGTGTCTGTTATGAAGTAGAAGTCCTCAGCCTCCAACATCTCACAAAGCTCTCTTACACTGTTCTATGTTGGTTGGCTTAGGCTACATTAGATGCTACTCCATGACAACTAACTAGATAAAGCCCCTCCAGACACACCATCCAGAGCTTCACATTTCAAGGATTTATTCTACATACAATATCATAGCTGGGTGCTCATAGATGGTCAGTACATCTTGTTTAGTAAGAAGCTATCTACATATCTGCCTTCATCCAGCTCTTACAAGCTGCCACTGCTTCACTGTATATTAAGCTAAGGACAACTGACCTCCCAGCACATCATAGCATCATGTTATAGCTACTCTTCATTCAATTACAGTCATATACAGAACTGCTACCACAACAGTCCTGCAAGCACTACAGCACACAGGTCTATAGTCTCACAGTGTACTAAGCATCCAGAGTGATCATACATTTTAATTTATTTTAATTACAAGCATCTATAGCTAATTACAAGTATCGCACCAGCCTGTGCTTCGCACAGTCTGCTACTCGTGCACTCTAACTAACCGGCTAGCCTGTGCTTCGCACAGCCTACCGCTTACTTATCATGCAACCCCCCTCTACCCCCCTCAAACGCACTCAAATCAAAATGCTCCGGGTACTCATCCAGAATCTCTCCCAGCTCCTTTTGCTGCTCTTTAAGATGAGGAGGAATCTCTTCCCAGCAGTCAGTAAAAGCAGACACAATTTCCGGCTTTTTCACCTTCTCGGCCTTTGAAAACGCCGTGAGAATATCCTTTCTCGCCTGCGTTCTAAACTGCTGCTCCTGCTCCTCACTCCAGAGTTCATTGAGCTCCATCCACTTTCTAAGTCGAACAATGGGGTTATCTTTTCGCTGCCAGCTCTCCACCTCACCTCGAGATCTGTAGGCAAACGAGTCATCAGACGTAGAATGATGAGACACTCGGTACGACATGCCTTCAATGAGAACGGGCTTCTGGTGCTTGAGAGCAACCTTTCGAGCATGTTCAGTGGCTCTATGAACGGCAAAAATATCATTACCATCAACCCGAATCGTCTCAATGCCGTATCCAATAGCTCGGGAAGCAATACCGTCTCCCTTGTACTGCTCAATAGCCGAGGTGGAAATGGCATATCCGTTGTTTCTGCAAAAGTAAATCACAGGACAGTTTCTGGTAGCAGCAATATTCAGAGCAGCATGAAAATCTCCCTCGGAAGCAGCTCCTTCACCCATATAACAGAGTGTAACGCCATCAACACCAGCCATCTTCTGAGCATAAGCAGTTCCAGCAGCATGAGGAAGCTGAGTAGCAAGAGGAGAAGAAATGGTGTGCATGTTGAGCTCTCTGGAACCATAGTGAACAGGCATGTTTCGGCCCTTACCCTGGTCGTGTTTGTTACCATACAGCTGGTTCATAAAGTCGTCGAGAGTGAAGCCTCGGTACATGTACGCTCCCTGTTCTCTGTACTGAGAGTAGACATGGTCCTGAGGTTTAAGAGCAGCAGCTGAACCTACAGCCATACCTTCTTCTCCTGCAGAAACCATGTAGAACGACAGTCGTCCCTGTCTCTGTGCGTCAAACATGATGGCGTCCATGATACTCACCGTCACCATGTCCTTGTACATTTTGGTGATGGTCTCATGGGGGATATCAATCTTGTAAGACTTGTCCACCTGAACACCGTCAGGTCCCACAACCCGGTAAGTGGGCATCGACTCGGAGGTCGTGGGGTCCACAAAGTTCATGTTGTTGACAAACTGCGTTCGCAGAGCTCCAGGAAAAACGAGCTCGCCGTTTTGAATGATGGGCTTGTCAGCAACATGTTCAGCAGGTTTGGAGGTGGACACGTGACGAGCCAGGAGTGGAGTGAGTCTCAGAGGCCGCCTAGTGACAGCCCTGCATCGGGCGATTCGAGTGAGCATGGTAGTGTTGTTTTCGCACAAATGTACCTGTGTTGGGGTGAAAAAGAAGGCGCGCTTAGTTTATATATTTTAAACCCCGGCAATAGATGGTGTGTGGGGGAGGGTGCAGGGAGAAAGTTTGGATCGGTAGCCGAAGTGCGATATGCGGGTTTGGATTTAACGGGAGAACTGGTGGGTTTGTGGGTAAAATAAAATGGCACACGGCAAAAGACGGCTATTGGAAGAAGGTCACTTGATTATTTTTTCAGTAGCTGGTTTTTAGGGCTAGACTGAAGGGCCCTCTTATACGCCCTGCTGTTGAGCTTCAGAATGCAAGACGGTAAATAGGCTTTTGTGGGGACACGGTTGTTGTGCAAATAGAGTTTAGGCAGGGTGAGAGGGAAGTAAACAGTTGGGAGTTTAGTGGGGGATTAGTTGGGGGTATGCACAAGGGAGAATGTTCGGAGGGGGGTGATTTGGGGAGGTGGTGGTGTTTTTAGTGAAGTTTTGGAATCTGCGGAAAGAGGGGATTCTGGGGGTATATTTGAAAGTGTGTTTGGAGGTGTTTCAGGGCAGTTTGTATGGTGTTTTGTGGAGTGGTCTTAGTTTATGGAGGTCTTTTTTTATAGAGGTTGGGAGATATCTTCAAAGACGTCTCAAGGGCTCAAATGTGGAAGTATTGGAGTTTTTGTTGACGTTTTGGACTCCCTGAGGAGAGGAGATTCCAATAGTATAAGAAAATTTACGACAAATATTTGTTTTCATTCAACTGATGTTATGTTGAGTAATGGGGTTGGGAGCTCAGTAGAGGGTTAGTTGGGGTATTAGAGAAGGCCTAGGAGAGTCAATAGTTGAGATATTTGAGATATTATTATTTCAGTAGACTCCTTGAGATGTGGAAATTCCGATAAGATCATCAAATCTCTGATTTATAAGCATATAGGCCATTTCATAGGGACATATCTTCCACTCCAACTGTCAAACTTTGGCGTGTTGGGAGTAAGTAAAATGGGAGCTTAAAAGTGGACACATTTGTTGGAGTTAGTTGAGTAAAAGGACAGTCTCCTACTCCACCAAAAGTCACGATAATCGAATTTTTAAAATTGTCCTGGAATCCCCCAGCTCCAAAGACCACATCCACACTATAAAAAACCCCACTACCCTCCACACACCTCCACTTCACCTCTTCCCATCTCCCACAGTTAAACTTCCACCGTGCATCTCGCACGCAGAAAATATTCGTTGGTGAAAAATATATTTCTACCACTACACAACACTATGGCTGGCAAAGTGAAGCAGTCCAAGAAGGCCACAAAGGCCTCCAAGCCTTATACCAAGAAGGCCGAGGGTACTGAAGAGGTTTCCACACCTTCAGTTGACCTGGGAAGCCCCGATGCGTACCCCTTCATCAAAAAACTGGCTGCCAATGACAGACCCACTCGAGATGAGACTCTGAATTCGCTGAAACGGTTCCTGGGCACTCCCAAGACGTTTGGCGAGCTGGAGCTGCTCAAACTGTGGAAGGGACTGTTTTTTTCCATGTGGTTTAGTGACAGACCTCGAACCCAGCAGCGGCTTGCTGACGACATGGCTTCTCTCTTGTTAGTCGTTCATGAGACAAACTACTTTACATTTCTGTCTTCTTTCTGGAAGATCATGAGCGCCGAGTGGCTGGCACTGGACAAGCACAGAATCGACAAGTTTTACCTGCTGTTGAGACGGTATGTTGGATACGCCTTCCAGCGTCTGGCCAAGGAGAACTGGGACGATACTTGGATCGAGAGACACAATGAGGTCATGAACAAGATTCCCCTGAATCCCTCCAACGCCAAGATTCCCGATTCCATCCGGTACCATGTGCTGGAAATTTATCTTGATGAGCTTGCCAAGGTGGTTCTTAAGGATCTTGATGAGGAGGCCGAGGAGGAGGATATCAAGGAACTGTTTGCAGATGTGCCTGTTTCCGAGCTGCTGGAGGCCGTGGAGACTCTGTCCGAGGAGTCTGAGAACAAGGTGGTCCAGAAACGGTGTGTTGAAGAGGTGCTTGAGAACCCTCTGTTGATTGAATGGGGTGTTGCTGAGGAACTGGAGGGTGAGGAAGAAGAGGAGGAGGAAGATGAGTGGGAGGGATTTGTATAGATATGGATGTTGAATAATAGAATAAACAATCAAACCAAGAAACGTGAAAGCTGTCAGTATGGGTATCAGTGCTTATGATCATGTCAAAACAATCCCAATCAAGGGCCAAGTAATGAGAAGGTACACAACAGAGATTGTATGTGCCTATACAGTGACTACACTGGAATACGACATATTGTAAGCACAGTATGACAAGCTGCTGAAATACTATGAGCACTACACATCATCTGATCAAACCAGTTACACTTCAGTTCTTACAGTAACTGGGTACCCCCCCTAACCGTTGCTGCCCCTAACCGTTTTTTGTGAGTAGTTTTTCTTTCCTCCCAACCATCTGCATAAAACCTTATTTTTCTAAAGAAATAAAAACGGTTAGGGGCAGCAACGGTTAGGGGGTACAGGGTGTTATAGTATTTAGAAGAGCATTAGAATAAGAATAGGTAATTAGTGAGTAGGCTACTTGTAAAGTGACAACATTATTTTTGAGTGTTAAATACTGTACTTGTAGGCTGCTCATATGATTCAAATACCAGTATTATACCAACAGACTGAAATGAATATCAACAATGGCTTGATTCAATGTCTGAGTTACTCTATGGTGGATAGTGTAGATATAACCACAGCACATAGATTAATATATAAGCCACTAGAGAGTTCTATTCAAAGGTATGTCTTAGCAGATTATAAGTCACGTGTACTGCATTTGAGATTTTATACTGTTCTGATGACTTATCATCTTCAGTAGCTAAGATACAAGAGTATGATCATCTAACTGTCCATAGGAAGACCTTGAAAGTATAGAAAACCTAAACATATTGAAAAGGGCCACGTGACTTCCAAATATCACATGTATACCATGTCACGTGATCTTTACTCACTTTCTCAGGAAACCCACTAAGCTCTACCTCATCGCATCACCTTAAATTACGTAATATACGAGATTGCTGGTAACTCTCTAAATACCAATGCCACAGGGACGAAATGACCACCATTAAAACCGGCTCATCGTTGTCGTTCTTTTGGTACCACTCCTGCCGATTTTGGACGACTTTTGGACTTGAAACCTACTGAGGCCTCTTTCTCGGCCTTCACCGAAATACCCACATTTGAAACTTCGTGTTTGAAGCAAGTGATTGACTTTCGGGCCGTTTGATTGTTTGGAATTTGTACTGTTACATTCTATGGGTATATCCTTAGCCTTAAACAGCAATATCATACAGCTCTATCAAGGCAACAGTAGAATTATAATGAGTATACACAAAGACAGGAGACTTCAAATATGCGATTTTTGAGTGTTTCGATCGTGTACATCTCGATCTTGCTCTTCTGGGTGTTAATATAGATCGAGAATAGAGGGCCATAGAACACATGGCTGCTTGTTGAAACTTAGTTGCGGGGTTTGCTATGTCCGTTGGGATATTATTCGAGACTGATTAACATTTGTTGGCTGCCTTAGAAAGAGAGGGTGAGTAGCATGCACCTCCATCACTGGTGTTGGAGGTGTCCAGAGGAGAAGAGATATATACCGATCTAATCGCACGAGTTCAGGGAGTTCAGAAATCCAAAAATTTCTCGAGAAT
Organism: Yarrowia sp. JCM 30694; assembly: GCA_001600515.1. Lineage (NCBI taxonomy): Eukaryota > Fungi > Ascomycota > Dipodascomycetes > Dipodascales > Yarrowia > Yarrowia sp. JCM 30694. The sequence continues at coordinate 1,230,472 of BCKF01000005.1, read as the reverse complement.
TATGGATATTACGTCATCTTGGTATCTTCTCCGAGTCAGCCCTAATCTGAGTCAACTCTTAAACAGTCAAACAGCTGTGATGATGACACACCATACGAACACTTCATACATAGCAAGACGAGTGTTCACTTGTGCAAGACTTCAATGGGTGGCAACAGTTTGATAGCAGCTTTGTGTGTGGATTTTTCTCTTTTTTTTCTTTTTTTTTCCCCCTTTTTTTCACTATCTCAACCCTGGCTATCTCCAGAGTATCACCATCAGCCGTGTGACCGATCTCCCACATACAACCCACATACCACACGGGCTATGCTGGACGCACCTTCCACTTGTGTTTTTCTCCACCCTAAATCTCTCATCGGCATATCTCTATTTTTTGCTATCATTTTTGCCCCTCTTTGTTATCTCCCTCATCTCCGCCTCTTTGTAGACTTTCGGAGCAATTTTTAATGGCGCAGAAAAGAGATGAAAATCAGAAGGCATCAAAAGACATCAAAGAATCACATTAATTAAATAAATCAATTAAAATAAATAAACAACAAATAATAACAAATAATAACAAATAAATAAAACAAACTACTTGTACACTACAATCTACATCTACTTCATCTGGCCCACTGGATGATGAGCCTACAAGAGTCACATCGTGAACAAGGGGGTTTACTATTTAGATCCTGAGACCCAGAGAGAGCTGGGGGCTATATATGGACAAACAGGATGGAAGGAATCACTGGAGCAAGAAGAAAAGGAAAGAAAGAGAAAGCGAGGAGCACAAGGAGATGCAAAGTATTAATCTGGATTAATGGATTTTTGGAAAAAATGTGGAAAAGAAAAGAAAAATTATGCAAAGCTGGAGGAGTTTTGGATAGGACTAAGTGAGAAACAATAAGGGGGTTAGCAAAAGAAAAGGGCCCAGATGGAATGGAAGAGGGCAAAGAAGAGAAAAGAAAAAGATGCTCAAATGAGAGCAGAAAAAACGTGGAAAAAACGTGTGGAGAAAATAATGAGGAATGGAGAAAATCATGTTGGAATCGAAGATGGTCGTAGGTATGGCGTAATAGAACAGGTCAAACCTCTCGTGACCTGCGCTAGGGTGTTACTAATGTTGCAATTGAAAATAAATACTGAACGTTCGAGAATCAGGAGATTCTCATGCAAGAGAAAATCACCAGTGAGGAATCGGATCCGCTCACCGGCCAAATTAGAAATTCGAAAAAACTTCTAATTCGGCCTGATCCTCTTGTACGCTCCCCCACCGTCCGAGTTGTACTGCTTTGGTGGTGGCGAGTACTGCATCGGAGCGGCTCCAGGAGGTTTATCGGCAGGCAGCATGCCCGTGTTCGGATAGTACATGCCCCAGTTCATGGGCATCATGCCCATCATGGCCATGTTCATGTTCATGTTCATGTTGTTCATGTCCATGCCCGTCATGTTGGTCATGTTGGTCATGTTAGTCATGTTGGTCATGTTGGACATGCCCATGCCCATGTTGAGATCCGGGGAATGCGTGTTGTTGGAGCGGTAGGAGCGTCCTCTATCGTAGTGCTGGTTGTTGTAATTGTTGTTGTTGTAGTTATTGTTCGAATTGTTGTTGTTGTTATTGTTGTTGTTGTCTCTGTTATTGTTGTGTCGGTTGTTTCGGAACCCGTTTTTCGCATTGTTGACGGGCTGGGGGTTGCGCCTTCGGCCTCGATCACTAGACGGCTTTTTGTTGGTGCCTGCTTTCACAAGCGAAACATAGCGTGATCGGATGCTGGGGTTGTTGTTGATGTTTTCTCGATACCGTGAACCCTGGGACTGGTGGAACGGAGTGGCGGTGGGCTGTGCAAACGAGACAATGTATGCCACGTCCTCGTTCTGCGAGCCTGGCGACTGTGTCCTTGGTGAGAGTTGTTCAACGTGCTGTTTCACTGCTCTAGCTGCTGCCAGAGTGGAAAACTGCATGTACACAACACCCTTGGATTTACCGTTGGGCTTGTGTTCGTCAAAGACAACCTGCTCGACCTGGTCCTCACAGCCGCAGTCTACAGCCCAGCCGCGCACAATCTCCTCATTGGTCCACCAGTCGAGATTGAGAATGTACAGACAGTTGCTCTCCAGGGCGTCCAGACTCTCGATCGAGAGCTTGGACTTGGTGGGCTTGGTCTGTGCGGGCACAGATGGAACAGACCTCGGTGCCAGGTCCGGCTTCTCCTGACTGTCATCTGTCCATCCAGAAGAGTTTCCTGAAAAAACCGACGACGACGAGCCAGAAAGAGTGCCAGACGAGTTTGAGTTTCCGGACAGGTTGCCCGACGAGTTTCCGGACGAGTTACCGCCGTTGCCCGCCGAGTTTTCCGAGCCTACGGACTTGGAAGAGCCCTCGGAAGACTCTCCACCAGAGTTGGCGGAGTTGGACCGTCGAGTGGGTCTGCTCACATCTAGCCCGAAGCCGTTGTCGTCGAGTTCAACGTCGACTCGTGGTTCGGACATGGTAGCTTTTGTCAGTAGAGTGCTTGAAGCAAAGAAAAGAAAGAATATCGAGAGAGCGATGGGTAGCGAGAGAGCGGAACTAGACAAAGAAAAAAATGCATACGACAGTGCAGTTAGTGTGCTGACGGAGACAGCTGGTATGTGGTGGCGAAGGTATCTCTGGTGTGGGTCATGTCGGTCACCAAACTTCACTGCAAGTATGAGACGAAGAAAAGGAAACATGTCAAAAAAGGGGATTGTTAAGAGGAAAAAAAGGAAGAAAAGGAAAAAAAAAAAAAAAAAAAAAAGGAAAAAAGAAAGAACAATATTAGCAGGCCTTGGTGGCCTTCGGGAGGCCTTGCCCACGGGTGTAGGTCGTTTTAGACCTCTCTTCAGACCAGCAAAGACCTGCGTATATGCACAAGCAAAAAAGCCAGGTGGCAAAAGCTGGTACTCACTGTAAAAATGTCGTGTGTCGCTGTTTGTGTTGTTTTTTGTAATCAGTCGCTGTTGTTGTATCTGTGTCGCTACTTGTAGTCGTTTGCACAAAAATCAATAATTCAGCGTAGGGGTGTCGTTGTATGCGTAAGTTGTTAACCCTTGAAGACAACAAGTGCTATATATTGCGTGCACATTGGGTTTGCGGTGGGATGAGGGTTACACCAAAAAAAACAACGTTTTGCACTGAAACTAAGCGAGCCAATACGTGCATCGATGGTCGGCTCACCATGTACACCTGCGATCGAACTGCAACGATACGACTCATCCATAGCGGCTTTGACATATCGCTAGTTTAACGGCCTGCAGCTAACGCTAGAGTGCATATTTACACCTCTCCAACCCCATAAACCCGTGCTATAGCCCCTCATATCTCATTTCCCGGTCATGGGCCACTTCGGTCCGTCCTCTTGCACTAAGTACCAAATGTACGCAACCAGGAAAACATGTAAAACGCAAGAACCTAAAACGCTGCCCCATGATAACTCTCGTCAACAACATGCCATGGAAGGGACCTTGCAGGACGTCATAAAACGGTGTTGTTATAGGTGGCAACCGGCTGAATATTAGATCGTTCCTGATCATTTCGTTGTCACCCCAAACGCTCGTATTTTTGGTGCGTTTGACACACTAATGAGCAGACTAATATTACCGGAGTTGGGTCTTATTTTCGGGCCAAGGCTGTTTTCGGTCCGAAACCCGTACCCTACCGCCTATCCGACTGTTCGGTTAAATTCCATTTTCCACTAACCAAAACTCTAAAGAAAGCCTATTTGAAAGGAAGGGGCGAACGTCATGTCCAACGTATAGACGTATAGAAGAGACTCAGGAGGCAGCAGACCGGCGAACTTTGCCTTATGGGATGGTGTCCTAACCCTGGGGGGAAAGTTTGTCTCTATGGATGTGTCGAAAAGAGAGGACTAAAAGCTCATCTCATCTATAGCTATAGATCTATAGAAGTTTATAGAATGAATTATCTAAGACCTCCACAATCAGATGCTGTTCATACAGTGACCAACTTGTTTGTATCGTACGTACTGTTCAGTAGAGAATTCGTTTTGCTTTTTTACCTCGGTTTACATGTTGAACGTATTCGTAGACGCGGATCAACAAGCCGTATGAGCTGTAGAGTTGTATGGTGAGTTGCAGCTCTGTAGGTGTGTTACATCAGTGAATTCAGTCAATTCGGTGCGATATGGCTTTTACTGGGGTTAAAACGGTGCCTGTAAAGTGGTATTGTTGTCTGGTTGTGTTAAACAACATCTTGTTCTTCTTGGTTCTGTCGTCTATAGTTGACAACAGTTAAGGTTAACGACTCCTCCCAACAAAAGCATATTTTGTCAAGTAGCCACTCTACTGAGAGTGCCATTATTGTGTTCAGAACAAGCGAAAAACACCAATATCATCATCTCAAAATGATCCCCTGATTCAGGCGGTTCGTCTGGTACACTCAGTTTTTCGCTAGCTACCCTGTAACACCCAAAACAGACCCCCAAAGGACTTTTTGTTACTTGACCTTCAACAAAACTAAGTCTAACTATGGCATAACACCGAACCACCGTATTCTGGAATCTGACGCCATCCAGCTGTTGTGTACAAGTATGACTACCACTTCCGGGTAACCCTTGATTACATAACGCTAGGCTGGGGTAATTATGTAAGGGTAGGGTTAGGGCTATAACACCAGGGCTAGGGTATGGGGTAACCTCCCAGCCCTCTCCATATCCAGGCCTATGCGCTGTACTTTAGGGTAAGGGTAGCCAATTAAGGTTTTCCACACCAACGCCAGCTCACCCATAATACACGACAAAGTGAAAATTGACACGACACAGTAGATCACACTCTTTCTCAACCACACTACACACCACACAAAAAAAAACATGCCTGCCGACGAAAAGGTCTCCAAGAACGTTCCTCTCGAGTTCATCCAGGAGGGAACTGCTTTCCTCAACAAGTGCACAAAGCCCGATCGAAAGGGTGAGTATGGGATGATGAGACACGTCATGATTTGATGTGGTGGAATGGGGTACAGATGGGGCGTTTTGTTTGTGTTTTTATTACACAAAAACACCTCTGTCACGTGACTATGGCTAACACAGAATACTCCAAGATTGTCCGAGCCGTTGGTGTTGGATTCCTCGTCATGGGAGCTATTGGATACATTGTCAAGCTGGTGAGTATGAACGGATCACAAAGTGATCACGTGAGAAGGATGAGACTCGTGTGAGAGAAGAGACACAAAGAGAACAGGGTGCATTTGTGCAACTGTTGATGCGTTTGTGTTGCGATTTTGGTGATTTTTGGTGGATTTTGATTTTTGACGTTTTTGACGTTTTTGATTTTCTTTTGTTTCTTTTGTTTCCTTCTGTTTTTGAACAGTTCTCGTGACCTACGGTCACTCGGCCCCTCGCTACCGTACTAACCCAGGTCCATATCCCCATCCGACACGTTATCGCTGCCTAGACTGTATTTTTAATCGACTAAGTTATTTGATGGAAAGTGGAGGGTTCTACGACATTCCAGGAGCTGGAAATGTTTGAATCTGGTGATATTATTGGAGTGACAGTGAAGTTATGAAGATGATTTGATGTTGTTGAAGGTGTTGTAGTGTGGTATTTGTAGTGTTCTTGGTTGTAGCTAAGTTAAGGACAGCCGCTTGTAGAAGCTATAGCTATACAGAGCAATCATTGTACAGTCAAACCAATCATATTGCAAGAATCGTATTCTCTGTAGGAGGTGGTTTTGTAATGATTGATTTGTAGTGAGTGTCTCAAACTCGCTTAATTACGGGGTACATGACGTAACGTGTCTGATCTTCGTACGCGTCGTTATAGAATTTGATGGCAGGAGGAGATCGTGTGTTGAACGTGATGTAGTGGAGCTACGGGGAAAGTAAATATATAGGAATGATCTCCTGGAGCAGGGCTTTCTATCTATACCACTCTTATGACTGTAGCCCAGCTGGATCATTCGCAACTAGTTGGCTCCTACAGTGAGATGCATGGAATGCAACGTGAATGCATTAACAAGGGATATGCGAATAAATATTATAAGCACACTACAAGCAGTACAAGTATCTAGTATTAATTACAAGTACTGTTTCATTCAAGCCATTGGTTATAAGTTATAGCCTGACTAATTATGAGTGTAGGAGCCTGACTCTAGCATCAGTATGGATGCTCTAAGCTTCCAAGAAGTCAAGACGTAGCTTGAAGATCTATATAAACACATTTACAGAGGTCTTGATCTTGACTATGTTCTGCTACACAAAAACAGAGCTCGTTCTTAGCTCTAATTGCAAGCTGTGAGCACTGTGACCATATACAACACACTCTGGTAGCTACAATTTTAGTAACCTGTTAGAGGAGATTTCATAGCCATTATTTCATTGTCATTATTCCACTGTCCTTAATTTATAGACAGTAAGGTGTAGTGTTAAGCATCTTCATAGAGCCATTGAGTCATCAAGCCAACAGCACCAACAGCTGATAAAACGAAGACAATACTACAAGATATGATATACACGATACTCTTAGCAAATATCTACATCAATATTCTACCGTACCTGTAACTGGTTGTGTCCTAGAGCTACTAATCATCATTTTTATCTCTCAACAATATCAAAGCTTTTTTCTTAGCATTTTAGAAGAGCTATAGTTGAGAACAGTACAACGCCACTACTGCACCAGAAGACACCGTATTAAAACCAGAGTTGAGATATATTATCCATAATCTCAATCACGTGACATGCAACGTCAAAAAACCAACATATCCACCCACCCCACCTTCCTCCACCCCATCTCTCTTTTCAAATAAACTTTTCGTGCATGCCGTAAATTCATGCACAATCTTTTATCACACCTCTTCACACATCACCATGAGCAAACCAGCCACCACCTTGGATGGACTCCAGGACGGGTCTGCTGAGCTGCAAAAACGCTTATCCGCTAAACGAGACGCAGAAGGAGAACTCAAGCATGAAGAGGACCGAAAATTGCGAAAAGAAGGAAAAACTCAGACCCCAGTGACCAACCAGGAAGGAGATGTTCTCAACCCTTATATTCCTCGGTTCATGTCTTCAGCACCATGGTACGCAAGAGGTGGAGATGAAGAGACGTCACTGGATCACCTGAAAAAAGACAAGGTTGAGACGAAAAAGGAGGAGTGGTATGTTCGAGGTCAAGATCGAAGTACTCTTGAGAGGCCGAAAAAGTTTCGAAAGGGAGCGTGTGAGAACTGTGGAGCTATGACACACAAAAAGAAGGACTGTATGGAACGTCCGAGGAAGGTGGGGGCGAAATTCAACCAAGATAATCTCCAGGCTGATGATATCGTCTCTAATCCTCATATGAGTTGGGACTCGAAACGAGATAGATGGAATGGATATGATGCTGACGATTTCAAGAGTGTCATTAATGAGCATCAGATGACTGAGGAGTTGCAAAAGAAGTTGAAGGGAGATACTGTGGAGGAAACTGATCTTGAAAAAGCTGCTGCTGTGGAGGAAGCTATTCGAAAATCGACTCGAACACTACGTCTGAGAGAAGATACTGCGGTTTATCTGAAAGATCTCAACTCGGAAACGGTGTATAATCCCGGTAGTCGAACTTTTCGAACTGCTGATGAGGGTTATATTGATAAGGATGGAATGTTTGTGAGACACACTACAGGAGAGGGTAAGGAGATGGAGGAGCTGACTAGGATTGCCGAAGCTGAGTCAGCATTAGGTAATCAGATTCATCTCCATGCCAACCCCACTGCTGCTGCTATTGCTGCTAAAAAGATCAAGGAGGAGGCTGAAAAAGCGAAAACGGCCGAAAAAAGGGCCCTGGAGGAAAAATACGGAAAACAGGATCACGTGAGAGAACGGCCAAAGGAGTATACCTCTGTGGTTAGGGCTAAAAAGGCGCCTGTGGTTAGGGCTAAGAATGCCCAAGGTGTGGCTGTGTCAAAGTATGAAGAGGATGTGTTTCCTGGTAATCATACGGCGATCTGGGGAAGTTGGTGGAGTAGAGAGGAGGGCAAGTGGGGGTATGCGTGTTGTCATTGTGTGGTGAAGAATGGATATTGTGTGGGTGAGAAGGGGAAGAAGGTGAGAGCGGAGCCGAAGGTGGAGTGAGGATGAAGTTAGGGCTCGAACGAAGCCGAAGGCGTAGTGAGAGCCAAACATGAGACTTAGAGGCTTAAACGGAGCCTTTAGGCGGAGTGAGAGCCGAGAACCACTCCGAAAGGGTCAAACGAAGTCTTTAGGCGTAGTGGGAGCCCTTTTCTTTACTCGACTGTGTTGCTGAGCTTTTTCTCTACAATCTGATACCAAACATGACCCATATTGTCACTTGTGAGTGTGATTATTGGGCTGTTCTGGCTCACTCTGGTGCCAAGTTTGGTAAGCTTATTGACTGTCCTTTAAGGTCGTCGTTTTAAGGTGAACTGTTACAGTCTTGAACAAGGTGGAACGTAGAAGACTCACAGTATAAGCATGTCTTCATCACACTGTCTGTATATTAATGCATTAAATTATTTGTATATTTGTACGTGGGCCATTGTATATCTTGAAGTGTATGTACAAGTGTGTGTCATCAGTATGAATACCAGTATCAATACTCATGACATCTGTATCAACATGCTTTATGCTCACAGCTATTCATATATATCATTTTCATCAGTCATTTTCATCAGTCTTAGAGTGCTTCAATGGCATTGTTGGGAGTCTCCACTTCTTGCTAAACTTGAGTGTTTAAAGCTCTTGTTTCATAAACCACACTCCAACTACAGCTCGAACTAGACACCCTATAAACACGAGACCTATCTCATCTTATTCACCTTGTCTCTGCGACCACAATGAGCTATTTCATTTCTCTCTATCTCCAAAACTGCTTCTGTGGAAACACTTAATCTGCACCAAGTAAAGTTACTTGATCTCCGAATATCACCCTCTGTCGCACCTGACCCGATAAGGATGTCTCAGTGCCAAAAGTCTGGTGATTTTAAGCTGTGGAAAATAGTCCAAAGCCTTGTTGAATGAAGCAACAGTAGAAGAGGTCCAGTGACGTGATACAGTGGCGAATGATGAATTGAGGTGAAATACACAAATAAACGGTCGGGTAACAGCTCAGTATTCTTTTTGTGTCTCTTCTACACCAAACTGATGCTCCTCATCTCGTTCCAAAAACACGCCACTGTGAGACACTCTTCTCCACTACTCTCCCTAAGTAGACGCCTCAAGCTTATTCAATACAACCCTCTGAACAGCCCCATCAGTACGGCGATTGACCTATTAATACACCCCAAAAACCATCCAATCGTGTTCTCCTCTCTCAGGCGATCCTAACCATACCAAAAAAACCACCCCTTGCCTACCCACATCTCCCACCAACCTCACTTCTTTTCCACCACTCACACCCTCCCAACTCGGCTTACTCAACCTTGCTGCAAGGCCTGCATACGAAATAAAACTCTCTCGATATCCAACCTCTCGAACTACACTCACCAATGAAACATCACAGAGTGGTTTTGAGGGCTGTGAGGGCCTCAATCCTTCCCAGGACTCGTCTCCTGACTACCACCGCCGTTAATTTCAACAACAACAACAAAGGAAAACCCATCTCTTACCCTCCTCCTCCTTCGTCTGTTCAGATCCCGCAGTTCAACCAACTGCCCAATTACAACCCTTCCGAGGAGGAACAGCAGCAGGCCAAGCATGAAAAGGCCGTTTCTCAGGCTATCATGGCCGTGGCAGCTCTTGTAGGTGCTTATTTCGGCTGGAAATGGTACGGACCTTACTCTGAAAGTGATGAAGAGCTACATCGACAACTGGCTGAACGTCAGCAAAAGAAGAAGGCTGTGGCTAGTGCAGCTGTGAGAGAAGAGGACGTTACCTCTGTCAAGGGACCTAAAGCCTCCGTTGCAGGTGTATCATTTGCTGAAATGAACCCGGGACTATTTGCTTGGGGTGATAATGATGGACATGCTATCAAGGATACGTACAATGCTGATTCAGAGACTCCCAAGCTGGTCAGAGCGCCCGTGCGAATCAGATACTTTGAGGGAAAACTCCTCAGAGACGTTTCTCTGGGAGATGGATCGGGTGCTGCTATTCTGGATAATGGAGATGTGGTTCAATGGGGAGACAAGTTTGCTCCTCACTCGGTGAAGAAGCCGGAGGTTACTCTCCAGGGTAAGGACGCTGTCAAGATTGTCCAGTCACGTGAAATGCTTTATGCTCTGTCTAAAGATGGTTCTGTCTACTCTTTCCCTGTAAGCAAAGAGCTTCAAGTATCTGGTCCCAAGGAGAAGGAATCTCGAACTCGACTCATTCCTGGATGGAAGAGAGACGCCAAGATCACTTATCGACAATTGGATTACGATACTACCCTTGGTTTGACCGAAAAGTTGTCTGATATTGCTGCTGGTCAAGATCATCTTCTGGCTCTTAGTAACAAGGGACGAGTGTTTGTTTCTTCTACTGGAGGTCCTATTGAGGAAGAAGACATCCCTAACCCTTCATCTGCCACCTACTCTTCTACTCTTGTCGGTACTTCTGCTCCCATTCCCTCTGCTGGACAGTTTGGAATTGCGAAATTCTCGCATTTCAACTCTGCACCTAACCCTGGCACTCTCTACGAGATTCGATCGTTCCGAAACGCCGTCGTGACCGATATCGCTGCTGGAGCTTTCCATTCTCTTGTTACTGACGCTTCTGGAGCTCTGTGGGTGTTTGGAAGCAACAAATGCGGTCAATTGGGTCTGGATTACGCCTACGAGTCTCAGAATGTCGCTCTGCCTCGTCAGCTGACTCTCAATCGAGTCTGCAAGAAGGATCAGAGCGCTATTGTCACTCGAGTGTGTGCTGGAGGAGATACTTCTTTTGCCGGTATTAAAATCGTCCAGTCAGATGACTACAACCAGGCTTCTGGCTCTGAGCGAAAGAAGCTGCTGGAAAACACCGCTGAGGTGATTTTTGCGTTTGGAGACGGTCTCAAGGGTCAGCTTGGAAACGCTACTTTTAAGCATGTTCAGTCTGCTCTTACTCCCGTCAAGGAAATCAACTTTGCGTCAGAGTGGAGCGAAAAGCTCAACAAGGTGGTGCCTATTCAGGTCAACTACCTGAGTGCTGGTCCTAACCATATTGCTGCAGTGTTGGATAACTCCAACGAGATTGCCACTACTCAGGATTTGTATCTCTGGGGTGGAAATGAGTATTCGCAGATTGGTAATGGAAAGAGGAACAATATTCCCAAGCCCAGTCATTTGATTACTAAACATACCACGGAGAATGATCCGTACACCCAGTTGATGACCAAGACGAAGATTAAGGGAGTGGAGGTGCAGCAGAGGATTGTTGCAGGGGAGGGAACCACGTGTGTGTTTTATAAGAGGATGTGATGTATATAGGTTAGCGAGCGACTCTGAGCGTAGCGAACGAACACTGCGTAGCAGTGTGAGTGAGCAGCTCAGCACGAGGGAGCGTTGAATAAAGAAAATGATAATGTTTGTTGTCCACAGTAGAATGCGAAGCAGTGAACGAGTAGCTCAGCACGAGGGAGCGTTGAATAAAGAAAATGGTAATGTTAGTATTCAAAGTACCAGTAGCAGTGAGTGAGCAGCTCATTTGTACAGTGAACAGTAGCTTGCTCGGGGCTTAGCAGAGCTGATGGTATACTCAAGGTGGATGAGCTCTAGCTATAATAAGAGAGACGGGTTAAAGTGGGTTGGGACTTGACAGGTCTGAAGACGATAATACAGAAGCCCTCTTAAACAAGAACACCATCTTGCCATAATGAAAACAGTTGGTAAAAGGGTGGTTTCCGCTCAGTACACTTTTCAAGTAGAGCAGCTGGTGGGGTGACAGTATCAGCCAAGGGTGGACCAACAAAGATACTAATTACAGATGGGAGACAACGCTTTAGACCCCAGCATCAAGTCAGTACTGGTAGCCAACTTTCACTAAGAGACAATTGCATTAAGCCCCGTCTAAGTAAGTATGAATGAGACCTGAATGAGGTACTTTCGAAAAACTGGTATATATGGAGTCCAAAGTGCCATTCGCAGATGGATCCAACTTAAGTCTAAGTAATTCTCTGAGGTATATTCGTGATATCTTGGACTGTTCTGCTCTCAGAGGTGTGACTGTAAGATATTTGGAATCTCTGAGATTTTCTCTATCTTTTCATATTCTTTAAAGCTCCTCTGCATGTCTGTAAGGCAGAAAAGATACCCGTAAATGACATTTCTTCAACTAAATCCTAACTAACTTCTACGAAAAATCCGGAAGTCCTGGGAGCACACTTTACAGTGCCCCATCTTATACCCCCTTTAACCGCCAACATCCTAACGCACCCCCACTTTTTATTACACCAAAATACTCCCCTCCTTCAGTAGAACCCAACTATCTCACACACATCCCACTCAGACCCCATCTACCCCTTCATTCACCTCATCTCCCAACTCAGCCTAAAACACCTCCTTCTCCGATTACACTGTATAGAGGGATACATGCAGGAGAGTGTTGCATCAGTCTGAAGTACACGACTGGTCATGTGGAAAATCACGTCCGTATTAAATCACGTGACCGTACTATTCGAAAGTCACGTGATTTACGTAAAAAAAACACCACCAATATTTCGTTCAAGCTCCTGAACACAGCTAGTCGCTTGGGGTGCGTTACCCCGGCAACCGCCCAACTCTATCTCCATCATCCAAACAATCATCTCAACTGTTGCAACCAACTCTTTCACCACACTACAACACTACACACATGTCCTTCTTTCAAAGTCTTCATCTCAACACCAACAACTCGCGCACAACTCGTACGTTCAAGCCGTCTACCGCTTCTTCACCTCCAGCACATCTTCTCAGACAGTATGCTGATGCGACACTTGGAGCAGGCTCTCTAGCTCAAGCTGTGAAGCTGCCCGAGGGAGAAGATCTGGCCGAGTGGCTGGCAGTGCACACGGTCGACTTTTACAACCAGGTCAATATGCTGTACTCCACGATTACGTCGTTCTGTTCACCTGCTTCGTGTCCTCGAATGACGGCTACCGATGAGTACGAGTACCTTTGGCAGAATGCGGCTTCTGAGAAGTTTCGAAAGCCGACCCGGGTTTCTGCGCCGGAGTACATTGAGCATCTTGTTTCCTGGGTCCAGGGACAACTTGACGATGAAGCTGTGTTCCCTCATAGACTGGGAGCCCCCTTTCCCAAAAACTTTGTTTCAAGTGTGGTTCCTCAGATTTTGAAGCGAATTTTCAGAGTGTATGCTCATATTTACTGTCACCATTTTGACCAGATTGGAGAGCTGGGACTGCAGCCTCATTTGAACACGTCGTTGAAGCATTTTGTGCTGTTTTCCAAGGAGTTTGGAGTGGTGGATCAGAAGGAGTTTGCGCCGTTGGATGAGTTGATTCAGATTTTGTTGGATGACAAGTCATAGAGCGAGGACCGAAGGTCCGAGCGACCGGAAACGAACGGCCGTAGGTCGTGAGTGGACAACAACTAATTGAGCAGTGGCCATAGGTCATGAGCGATACACAACTGAACATGTTCACCGAAGAACAACATGTTGTTCATATGAGAAGCCAACAGTAACATTGGCAGTATAGTTAATTATTAATGAGTAGATAGTGGGTGTAGGCTGTATAAAGTGGATACTCTTGTGTGGATAGAGCTGTAGGGCATGCAGTTAGAGCTGTGGAGGGGTTCGTGTAGGTAAACTAGGGGAAGGGTTGATTGGTATCAATGGAATCAGGAAGATCGTGAGATTCTGGCAGTACAGTTGTTATTCCAGTGGCATTTGGGCAGTGTGGATATCATAAGGCCAGTGTGAGGTTCAATTAGAGTGAAGGGCTTCTGACGAGTCATAAAGACTGTCATATTGGGAGTCCGTTAATGATTTGGGAGGATGGGTGTGAAGATAGACAGCTAAGAGAACCACAAGACAGGACAGTATAGCCATACTACAGAATAGCTGTTGGATAGCAAAAGTGTCTGTATTATATCCAAGAGGATAACGAGTGATCTAGTGATGATAAAAGTGCTTATACAGCAGCTAATGATCCTACAGGGTGTTACCTACTGGCTGGTACCTATTAGCTTACCGTAGTCCAAGTAGACAGTCCCTTCTTTTAGACTAGCCTAACTTCAGCACTCAGCTAGCTCTGAAGGGCCTGATTTTTTTTCAAAATCGGTTTTAAAAGCATTCTGAGGGTCAAAAAATGGCACATTCATCGTTTAGACCTCGAAACTGCCATTTTCAGTCTCACTAGCTACCCTGTCCAGAGACTATCCCGAGTACACTTCGGTTAAGCATAACGCTCAAGCAAGAGTTTAACGTCTTCCGTTGGACTAACCTAAGCTGAGCTAACTGAAGGCTACTAAGACCCTGCTTGGTACTATTCTAGTGCTTTGGTCACGTGACTTGACTCAACACTCGGATCACGTGACTTTGTCATTTCTTTTTATTTTTTGCCTGCTCTTTTTCACCCCACTCTATGCACTCCGCTTTATGCAGTTAGACAGACGGCACTGACAGACGTTGACAAGGTACTTCGATAACCGATGTGACGTGTTTTATTATGGCCAGGAGGATGAAATTACTGCTTGTAGCCACGACACTGGCTGTGTAGTGAGAAACATATGTATTCACTATTTACTATACAAGTATGGCAGGTGGCTGTCATCTCACTCTCATTAAGTCGGTCTTGGATGCATGGATCCACACACGCACTTTAATTTCGGTAAACAAGTTCAGCCCACAGCAGACAGAACAGAAGATGTATCATAGCAGCCATACAAACAATAATATAGCCACCAGTAGTGATTTAAACAGGTGGTAATATTGTATACGAAATTACAACTCCTTAGACCCTCTATAGACCCCTCTACTCTTTGTCTCTCATACTGGTAGCTCCTCCTTACCATTCCTCCCAACTCATTTAGAGTGCGCTGTGCGTTGGTGGAAATAAATCTTGACAAATCTCGACAATCTCAGGACGTCACCAGGACACACCAGAACAACTCCACATGGCTCTGGAACTCTCGTCGCTCTTCCACGACATGCGGGTCGTGTTGAACGCGGACTTTTTGGCGGCGCTGGCAGCTCTGCTACTACTAGCCGTCATTCTAGTGCCCCTCTGTTCCTACATTTCGCTGTATGCGTGGTCCGCCATTCTGGCCTTCAAGCTGCGATCTCCGCCGGCCAACTGGGAAAAAAGCATCGTCAAGGGCGTCCAGGCTAATGGCACGTCCACGCTGTTTGGATTTGGATTTTGGCAGGCTGCTGCTGTGAGAAGACAGCTGATTCTCCAGAGCAGAGATCCCTCTTACTACTCCGTCACACATGTTTCTCGACGATCCGAAATCGCCATTTCGCCTGAGGATCGAAACACGGAGTTTCGAAACCGGGCCCAGGACTCTGGAGCGCCCAGACGGGTCATTTACGGCTTTTTTCACCCATACGCCAATGCTGGAGGAGGAGGAGAACGAGTCCTGTGGGCTGCTGTCAAGGACACGCTCATGTACGACGAAAACATCATTTGCGCGATTTACTGCGGAGAGCAGGATCTGCCTACACGAACCTCGCCTTCCACTGTTCTAGACGCTGCTGTGTCCAACTTTCATGTCACTGAACTGGCCGATAAGGAGCTGAGAAAGCGAATCGTGTTTATTGGAATGAGAGGACGACGACTGGTGGACCCCAAGACTTGGCCTCGGTTCACTCTCATGATGCAGGCTGCTGGATCTGTGTGGATGGCTTGGCATGGTATTTCCACTCTGGTTCCTGACGTCTTTGTAGACACTATGGGATACCCGTTTGCTTACCCTCTGGTGTCTTGGGTCACTCATGTTCCTGTCGCTGCCTATGTTCATTACCCTGTCATTTCCAAGGATATGCTGGCTACCGTTTCTCTCAAACAGTCTCCTGTTAGAGCTGCTTTGGCTGTCGCTAAACTGGTCTACTGGAGAGTGTTTGCTCTGACATACACGTTTGC
Source organism: Yarrowia sp. JCM 30694 (assembly GCA_001600515.1). Classification (NCBI taxonomy): domain Eukaryota; kingdom Fungi; phylum Ascomycota; class Dipodascomycetes; order Dipodascales; genus Yarrowia; species Yarrowia sp. JCM 30694. The sequence continues at coordinate 1,214,537 of BCKF01000005.1, read as the reverse complement.
AGGATCTTACTGCTCAGTGGTTATGACCAACTCATCTTGGACTAATAACCATATGCAGCACATGTGGTGGTACAACCATAAGGCTGAACATATCAAGATTGTGTATCCTCCTTGTGGAACCCAGGCTCTTTCTGAAATCTCAATGACCGAGGAAACCTCCGCTAGAAGCCCCAATATCGTCTACATTGCACAGTTCCGACCTGAAAAGCGACACGATATTGTGCTCAGAGAATTCAACAAGTTCTACAAACAGTACACTGAAAAGTACCCCAACCAGCCTGCTCCTCACCTGACTTTTGTGGGAACCGTGCGAAACGACGATGACAAGTCACGTGTGTACTTGCTTCGTCTTCAGGCACGTGATCTCGTCAACCCTGACTCTGTCTCCTTCGTGCTTGACGCTCCCTTTGATAAAGTCAGAGACATTCTCAGAACAGCATCTATGGGTGTCAATGCCATGTGGAACGAGCATTTCGGCATTGTCGTGGTCGAGTACATGTCTGCAGGCCTCATTCCCGTTGTTCACAACTCTGGAGGCCCCAAGTGTGATATTGTTGTTCCTTATGAAGGTCAAAACACTGGTACTAGTGGAACCCTCTCTGCTATGCCCTCTTCCACCTCCATCAGATCACACTACGAAGCAGTTCCTCCCGGACCCACTGGATTCCACTTCAACTGTCCTGGTTCGGATCCCACCATTGATGCTAGCCCTAGCTACGATGGAGAACCCATTGGCACGCTCAGTGACACTCTGATGCGAGCCTTCGAGCTGTCGGAAGCTGATACACACAACATGCGTGCACGAGCACGTGAGTCGGTGAAAAAGCGGTTCTCAAATGAACAGTTTGGAACCCACTGGCAGGTGCGAATGCGAATTCTCGACAAGCTGGAGAAGATCCGAAGAGGACATCGGCTGACTAGAGGCGATTTTGACTAATAGAGTGTATAAAAGAAAATAGGCAGGTGCCAGGCAAGTGCCGAAGGCGCTTGCCGTGTAGTGATATAATGCTGGTGTTAATAAACCTATGTATGATTTTTGCAAAGTGTAGTGTGAGTGTCCTTACTTAGAAGCTTCCAAGTGCCTACAAAAATACACTTGAAGGAACCACCCTCCAGTAACATCGTAATGGCCTTTTTTACTAAGCCCTCCAATATCGATTACTAATCACAGCAATCACATGTCTGATTACTAATCGTAAAATCCAGCTCAGTATTTTCTCGTGGTGTGCTACTTTCTATGTTCTCGTCGGTATCTTACCTTGGAAGGCCACGGAATATTTCGCTAACGTAATGACAGATTGATAAAACCGGAGAAAGTGAGCGGCAAGTTTATTTCCGTCTCTATCAGAACAGGACAAGCCAAACGGTATATACAGCCAGAAAACAGCCATTACAGTTTCATAAATGTCATTTTTCAGCCTCCATCACCCCATTATCACTCTCCTTTACACCTACAACTATCTCGTACTCCGACAGTGACGTCATGTCGTGCCACTTTAGGCCACGCACGACTTGCATGAGATTAGGCATACACAGCCCTTTGGCGCATAAAAGATAGCAGGGATGGTAGCAATCGAGTTCGGGAGCAACTGGAGAGGTACGAAGGAGCAACCACCAGCAACATCACACCATCATATACCTATCGTAGTTCAATTGCCTCCTCCACCAGATTAAATTTAGGTGTGCCCCTGAATTTCTGTGGGGTGGCTACGTCATCGCGATTAAACTTTATTGTGGTGCCCCAGTTGATACGGAGCATACGGAACTATGGACAATTGATACTAGATATGATGATATATTTCACTATAAACTGGTTGGGCTACACTCGTCGATTGCCCTACTTGGCACCAGAAGTAGTCTCAGGAAGACCTCCGGCAAAAAACAGACCTCCCTTACTTTCCTCCGGCTGGCTCTCTGACAACGGTTTCAGGTCGTCAGTAGTTCCGTAGGATCCAGTGGCCTTTCGGGAAGGAGGGCCCCGCTTGCCGGTAGAAGACACAGAGTACTTTCTCTGTCGCTCGACCAGATCCTGGGCGTCCTGGCCCACCTCGGTGTGGTCTCTAGGAGCGTTCTGGGCCACGTCAGCGTCGTCCTTATGGTTGGACATGGTCAGACGTCGCTCGACATGAATGGGAGTTCCGGCGTGAGCAGGCACAAACTCGCCCTTTTCGGATTTCAGCGTGTTGCCGGCGTCCGGGTTCTCGTTGTCGTACTCAAACACCTCAGAGTCGCCCTGAGCGGCAGCCTGAGCGGCCTTGATCTCAGCTAGACCGGGCAGAGAAGGACCCTGGTCGACGGAAAACTTGCGGGAGTTTTGTCGAGAGGCGACACGTGGCACCTCGCCCACATGCTGGTGCTCGTCGTAGTCGTCGATGGTTTTGTTGCGGGGGTGGTCGTAGCCAAAGTTGGACTTTTCAGACACCAGGGGGTCCTGCTTGTTGTCGTCAAACTCGTCGGGCTCGTCAAACACCTGTTGCGGCTCCTCCATGTGTTTTCGGTGGGCCGACGCCAGCAGCGAGGAGGACATTTCTCGGGCAGAGTGAGGTAGAGCTGGGATGGATGTGTCGGGAAGAGTAGACGCTGTTGTAGGGGGGGTGGCGTCAGTTACAGTGGTGGTGGTGGTGGTGGTGGGGATGTTGTTGGCGACGTTTGTGGTACCTTCGGGGATGTTGTTGGCAACGTCGTTAGTCACGGGGTGGGTTTCGTGAGTGGAAGTGGTGTTGTTAACTTCGTTCACAGTGGTGTCAACCTTGCTATGTCCATTGACTTGTCGTGGTGGAGCAACCCTAGGCTGATTAAACTTTAGAGCTCGTGCACGCACGTCCTTAATCGACGTGAGCGTCTGAATGTCCTTCATCCACTGCTGGAGAGCGTCGGCAGACTCCACTCGGAACACCCAGTTGTGTCCACGTGACGAGTCGCCCTGTTTGGTCTTGAGCACGAATTTGTGCGAGCCAGAAGAGCCCTTGGCGTCGGCGGAAATCTGGCACTCATCCAGAGCTAGCGACATGACCGGAACGGGATGCTTGGCTCTATCACCGCTCTTAAACTCGTGCAGGAACGAAGGAGTCAGAACGTAGAACGCCCGACTGTACGACTTGAGATACTTGGATCTTCGCTCGAGCTGGCCAGATCGCAGTTCACACGTCAGAGGGTCGCCTCGGTAGGGGTACTCAATCTCGTCCAGAGATCGAGAAGGTGTAGCAGTGTCGACAAAGTTGGGATCAGTAGACACGAAGGCTGTCCATTCGGCAGCCGGTTCTCGGGCGACAAAACCGTCAATGACCATTTTGTCCACCAGCTGCTGAAGAGCCGTAGCAGCAGCGGAATTGAGCTGTGCAAAGTGGTCGAGAGCCTGCTGGATCTCCATCACCACCACCTTTTCCAGCTCCTTACCGGAGTTTTGCAAATTGTTGTACGCGTCCTGAAGGTAGTTTTCCTCGGAGATTTGTCGGCCCAGCTGTTTCTCCAGCTGGTATCGGACCAGCGCAGGGTCCTGTTTGCCCTGCAGAGGGCCTCCTCCAGTCAGCACCTTGATGGCCTGTTGCAGAGCAGCCACATGCTGTTCGGTCAAGCCCTGCTCCTTGGCGTACGTGTTTTTGAAGTCCGACGCCAGACCCTTGATCTCCTTGATTTTCACCAGCAGGTCGCGTCGCAGGTCGTCGAGTCGCGGAATCAGGTTTTTCGCCAGCTCCTTGGCCAGCTGCGACGCGTGCGCCGCCTGAGTTCGATGGTACGAGATCAGGTCGCCGGGCAGATCGGCAATAGAACCATGGCCATAGGGCTGGAACATGGCTCGAATGGCCTCATCTTCGTGCGAGGCAGAGTTGTGGTTGAAGCCTCCAGCCCAGAGAGAGCCTGCTGTGCTCTTGGCAGCGACAGAGCGGGCATCAGTCACATTGGAGTCCTGGGGATCAAGCGCCTCTCGATCTTTCTGAACAGTGTGCTTGCTCATATCGGCGGTACCGTTTGCGAAGAACGGGAAATTCACCGCGGTGCCCAGACGGACATGTTGTCGACAGACCTCTTCCTGGACCGAAACGGCCTCCTTGAAGTAGACAAGCAGCGCTCGGATGATTTTTCGCCAGGCGGAAAAACGGTTGGCCAGGACCTCGGTCGGGTTGCCGTTGATGGGCACGGGGCAGTACGCCACCGACAGCGTGTCGGAGGTTTGGGGGTGGGTCATTGGTCAGCCGTGTGGTGGATAGGAGGACAACTAAGTTGGGCGCGGCTGGGAGAGGTGTGCGTTGGAGGGGTGGGTCGACGCGTGCCATAACTGAAATGGATTATGCCAAACCCATATTTTGACGGTTGTGGATGCTGTGGTAGGGGCATTCCTGTTGTTCTGTGGCCTGTTTTATGCCTGTTGTATGGCAAACAACAGTATCGTAATTCCCATACTCAACGGTCCAAGCTCGACGCCTGGCTATTTTTACTTTAGATTTTCAGTCCATGCAACAAGACCTGTTCTCTGCTGCGTCTACTGCGGCGTCTACAGACCTCAGGGACACACTAGTGGTGAAGTTTATACGGCTGGTAAGAGGGGTGTGCTACGATACCAGGTCTTGTCATTGTACAAGGCGACACTTGTATCGTATGTTCCCATACACTCCGGTTGTATCGCACCATTAACGTTGGTAACGTTGAGTGAAACTTCTAGAAGGCCGGGTAAATACGCATCCCATCCTCTTTCGGACCTTTGGCTCTTGGGGCACGTCACACTATCCCATTGTTCTAAAGTCAAGGCGGCACACCAGCTCCAAAGACAGCGCAGTAATTGCCGCATAGTGTAGCCTCGGCCTAGTGTTGTTTGGTATAAGACAGGAAAAGAAAAGGTTAGATCGGCGGAAGGGTTAAACCAAAAGTAAAGGCAAATGATCGGAGGCGTTTGTATATCAGTAGACCAGTGGCATTTGTGTGTGTTATATCACGTGATGGTGTGTTCAGCATGTTTTGTTGTGTTCTGTTTTGTCGTTTATGGCTGACACTCGGAGCTGCGCTAACTCGTCATCATGTCTTGATCCGTAAAAAGCCCACCATTGTTATGCGCAGCCTGCATACAGATTGGATTGTGATCAGAGACATGAAGAGACGACAAGACGAGTAGCGTAAGCTACGAGTCGTCAACTATCAGTACTACAAGTAGTCAGCTATGAGCTGTGCCGTATTGTATCGTACGATACAGTACTTTTAGAACCACACTTTCGTGTTGTTGTCAAGTCTGGAACGTCATACTAAAACAGATGACGTCTCGTATCCACACAGCCCATGTTCCGTATACAGGTAAACAAGGGTCGAGCAAAACAGATATGGGGCAACCACGGCAATAATTGGTGGCAATAAATAAATAACGATTTTTGGTAAATGAGGCTCGTGTGACAATGGGGCATGTAAAATGAACAGTTGGCTGTATCGTACACCGTATCTCTAGACAAAGGACCTATTATGTGGATATTATGTTTAGGCTGGTCTATCGAGCTAACGTTTACCCGAGCTCCATACGACCATACCAGGTGACCTGATGGAGTGATGACTAAGGTGAGACATTGAGAGCAACTTGAGTTGCTGTGTCCGAATATACGGCAACTGGTTGTACGATACTTGCTTACGTACTCATAGTGGTAGTGCCCTGTCATTCACCTGGTCATGTGTTTAACTCCGCCCCTGTCTCCACTCTCACTCTATCTTGGCTAACGTTCACCGAGTTTCGTTTACTTAGAGTTAGTTGGGATGTGGGCCACTCTCCAAGTATGTCAACAAATTGCCACCCCTAAACATTTAATTTGGCTAATACTGGAGCTACGGAGATTTTGAGCATTTCATTGGAATCCTCGCGTCGAGACGATTCCATTGGTGCTATTGGTGTTATGCTGAGACCCTCATAACACCCTCAAAAAGGCATGTAAACACCTCCCCCTCCCTCCTTGACACCCCTACACACATCGACTAAAATTGCCATTTCCGAACTCCTATTAGACCTGTCAAGTGCCTGTCAAAAGCCGTCAAAAGGTCATTACACCTGCCTCATCCGTAAGCCGCACGCATACAAGTGTCTGACCCCGCGGTTGATGGAACATATTTACAGTATTGGAATTTAGTATGGAGAGGCTATGAGCAGTACTACAACATCTACAGTACGGGTACAACAACATGCTACGCATGTTGTCTACGTATGCGACATATACGACATGCTTCGCACGTCGTCTACGTCGCCTCTCCTAAGACATGTTGAATACTTATATATAATTAGCCGGATGAACAGCGACTCCCCTTACCCCTACAACTTGGGCAGTTTCAAGCTCTTCGAAATCATAGCAGATCCCGAGAGCGTGAAAATGAACGTGGCAACGTGCACTTCCACCGGAGTGCCTGCAAACAGCACTCCCAGAGGCAGCTTATCCTGAATAAGCCCCTTGGACACCCACCACGCCATCAAACCCACCAGCGCCAGAGTGGTGGGAATAGGAGTACCTTCAAAGTACTTGGACTTGCCGGACTTGTCCTTGGGGATGTTGGCGACCGTCACGTTGAAACGGGCGAGTCGCGACAGGCCGCAGAGCACAAAAATGGTCAGCAGCACGGTATCCACAGTGGTCTTGGCTCCAATGGAAAAGGCAATGGATGCAGGAGCCACTCCAAAGGAAATGAGGTCAGCCAGCGAGTCCAGTTCCTGGCCCATGAGCGACGCCTTCTTACGCCACCGAGCAACTCGGCCGTCAAACACGTCGAAAAAAAAACCCAGGGGCACACACCACATGGCCCGCACAATGTACTTGGGGTCCTGGGTCTCGTTGAACCGCATGCACTGGATGATGGCCATGAAGCCGCAGAAGCCGTTGAGCATGGTGATGTAGTCGGCCATGTGCAGCTGGCGGATCATGGAAAAGTGGTGGTTGTCCTGGGTGAACTCGACAATGTCCTGTTCGTTGGGGGCCTCGGGTTGAGGGCTTGGGCTGAGGAACGAGCCTCGTCGGCGGATTTCGGACATGGGATGGGGGCAATTGACTGTCGAGTGGGGAATTGACGCTGTGAAAAAACGCTGGTCAAGTGGTTGTTCAGTGGAGGGAGGTTGATGGGGAGCATGAAAATGTAGGATAGGGTTTAGAAAGTTGTGGGTCACGTGAGCTGGAGCTGGAGTTTGAGTGCGAAGCACGAAAGCTCCAGCGTAAATAGAAACCGACACTCACGCAAAAAGCACCGTTATATACGTGTTTTGGTGTCTACAGTTGTACTGGTGTTCACCTACTGTCCCTTATTTTAACATACGGTCTTGAAATTTCATTTTCCAAATTCCACCTCATTTTAAACTTCCCCTGTGAAACACTGACAGAGGCGGAGTATTTCTGCCACTGGTTAGGTTGCTGGTTAATCGCACAGTAGACCTGGTGGTTGCGTGCGGCTGACGCGTTGCATCGGTGAAGAAAGAGAAAAACTCTGATGGTTAAGATATTGATAGTCCAATTAGAAGAGGCGGTGGGAGGTGTGGCATAGAGGTTTAAACGGTGAGTGGTTTTAGACAAGTGAGTTATGAGCGATATTGAGCGAGTTGTGAGTGATTTGTGTATCTAAGAAATGAGGTGTTTGTCTATGCTACGTTTGTTACGTACCCGGACATTGCTGTTTCAGGTGGTCTGTACAGCCGTGCAAGAGTCCATGAGACGCATGATAGACATGATATACGAGCAGTATTAAGGGGCGGAGTATGGGAGCAAGTAAATAATACTGAGAGTGTTGCTGTGGATACATGTTGCTGGGTTAGTCAATAATGAGGCAAACAGTTTGATTGCTGTTGATGGAGGTGCTACAAGTGGCGATGTTGTTAGGAGGAGTGTTGACAAGCAACTGAATTAAGAGTGAGACCTGGGACGGCTTCGAGAAATAAGACAGAGGTGCTGCGCATTATTAAGAGCATGGAAATACAAAATAGTGCTGTCTCACTGAAGATAGTGTACCAGGTACTGCTCTATTACGGGTGCCTATATAGGTGTCTACTTGTAGCCTACTTGTAGCTAGCTGTTCATCTTAAAGAATAGAGCACACTGTAAAATGACTGAGAAGATTGTTCAGAGATGACATCAGCTAAAAGCACAACTTCTAGCTACCAATAACCAGACCGATGGCTATATCAGAGACAGCACCAGTCCCAAAAATAAACCAAAGCTTTGATTCAAGTTGACTTCTATTGTCTCTCGTGTTCTCTGAATGTCCTTAGAACAAGCTGTCTCTCTAGCTACAGTTCGCTTAGAATAGAGCTCTCTATGAAATGGAAGTTGGCACATCTTTATTTTAAGCAGAGTAAACAGAAGGGCATAAGATAACAGCACCCAGCACTGTCCATGGCCACACGCAGAACACCACTTTTATAACTAGAAAATGGAGGTTCTGTTGTTTAATACCCCCTACTATATTCTTCTCTTCTATATCCCCAATTGCTCCCACAAGAGTGCTTCCAGTATGAGTAGGTGTCCCTCTAAGCTTCACCTTTAAGAATAGAGCTGTGTTACACTTCTTCACAACCACAGCTTAGCAGAGGGTTGCCAGAAGGACATCTTATAATACCATCAAGTCGACAAGTAGCTGTACCAGTATACCGCACAAAATAGCTGCTGCGCTACGCCATAATCTTCACATCGTAGTATTCCTCTCTATCTAATTCCAGTGTTGCCTCACAGTAATGCTGTCTTCATCCTTAGAACAGAGACCTTTAACAATAGAGCCACCTAGAGCCATACACAACAGAGCACAACTCAACACCACTACAACACCACTACATCGTCAGTAAATACAAAAGTAAATTCAGTATAATCACGCCTACTGTGTGTTCGGCACTCATGCTACGCATTCGTGCCTCGATTGCTCGTTGCTCGCTTCGCTCGCACCTCGCACCTATAAATTACCCCCTACCATACCTCCCCATAATCGTCGGCTGCTGCTCCTCCTCCAGCCCTCCACCCAACAACGCCTCACTTCTCACCACACTAATCAACTCCTTGGCCACCTTGCTATCAATATCCTTTCTGGCATTCACCACAGCCTCAAAGAAAGACAAGGGACAGTCCCAGAACTCGGCCTTGAGCTGAGTGTATTTATCACCCAACTCTTCAATGGGCGACTCGAGAATCCACAGGAGATGCTCAAACACCTTGAACACCTGCTGAACATGTTCACGTGACGAGTGATGTTCGTCAAAGAAATCGTACATTTTGCCAATATCCTGTTTGATCTGGACTGAAGCTTTGGGCAACTTAAGAGACACCTTGTGATGCTTACCAGACTTGAGAGATTGAAGGTAATGAAGAACTGTCTCGTCTAACAAATCATCCAGAAACACTTCAATCAACAGAGGGTTCATATGAGACTGAACATCTCCATAGTACTCTGCCAAGGTATCAGTGATTTGAGACATGGGAATACCCTTGTACCAGGCTGAAGCTCCAATAGTAGAAGTCTCAAACAGAATATCAAAAGCAGGCTTCAAGTCTGAAAAGATAATCTCAATCAGAGAATTAGTACACAGCTTGGCAAAAGCAACATATCCATCTGAAACCGTCTCCAGAGTACTACTGATCTGAGTAGAGTACTTTTGAGACACCACAGGAGCCACCTTGGAACTCAGAGCCTCAGTATAGTCAGCTCCTCGAATCTGATCGTTAGCAAGAGCAATCATGTAATCCACCAAACCGGCATTATTCTGAAGCTCATCATCAGAGTCGATATCCTGACCATTAGCCTGAGCCTTTTCAGCCTCCTTTCTCTTCTTTTTGTCTCGCAAAAGCTCAGCCACCCGAATCTCCTTCTTGACCTCTTTAGTCATAATGGCTTCCCAGGACGCTTGACGATCCTTCAAGACATTTCCACACTCCTCAACCACTCCAGCGAGAATTCGACCCTGTTGAGAATCAGCGGCAACCTCAATCTGCTGAGTAATCATCTTGAAAGTGATGACTTCTCCCTGCAGAGCGTACCGTCCATCATTATCCATTTCAGGAGCGTTATCTCGGTTGATAAACGCCTGACGTTCAGTAGTGGCCAAGTTCTCCATCCACTCGTTCAGCTTGTTGACAATCAGCTTCATGTAATCGTCATACAGATCATTCTCCTTACCATCTAGTAGAGGAGGTTGAAGCTGCTCTTTGGGCACAGAAAAGCCTTTTTTCATGGTATCATAGTAATCCTTGACATAGTTGAGAATAGCCAGGATGGATTGAGCATCAGGATCAGTAGCAAGGACTTGATCTAAGAGATTATGAGTCTCCACATGGTAGAATTTGAGGACGGTATCGAAAATCTGCCATCTTTTAGGCACTAAAGCAGCCAGTTCCATTCTAGTCAGCTCAAGATCAGTGTAAATCCATGCCAAGTTCTCCAGAAGCGTCTGACAATCTCCAGGAAAAGACTCAATACACGCCTCAAACGAATCCTTGATGGATTTCTCCATAGCCCGAAGAAACAAGGTAGGGTAACCTCTAGGAGCTCGAGGAGCGACATTATTACCAAGGGTAATATTCATATTGTTGTTTTTGGAGTTGCCGTTCACGTGACCGTTCGTTTTAGCCTTTCCATTCACCTCCAACAACACTGTAGCCTTCAAATCTTCCCTCTCCTCCAGATCAATAATCTTTGCCAATCTCACCACCAAAGAGGTATTTCCGCTTCGGATGAATTCCAGCAAATTGCCTCCCACGTCTTCCACCACTCTGTCGAATTTTGCAATGAGTGGATCCAACGGAGCAAAGTGTTTGATTGTCGTTCTCCTTGTATCTTCACTAGCTCGTTCAGCATGGAACATTGCCGAGTCTCTGAAATCTCTCATTTCACTGAGCATGTAGTGAATTGTCAGCAGATTCGGCACGTGTGAGTCCAGCTGAGCTTCAATACCTCCCTGTCCATCTCCACAGTCATCTTCAATCATATCGTTAACCTGTTGAATTCTTCCATGCAGTGATTTCATGTTATCTGCGAATTCCTGAGTCTTGATGAAATTCCGGTGGATATTCGCCAACCTGTTGATTTTCTCAAAATCTCTCACTGAAAGTTGCGATTCCGAGCATAACCTGTCGATTTTTTTCAATTCGCCCTTAATTTCAGCCATGATACGTTTCGAATCCGCCAGCTTGATCACCGCGCCGCCAGTACTGTCGATTTGCGACTTGACCTCGGCCTTGAGTTGCACGTCAATGGCCGCTTTTTCGCGCTGAAGACGCTGGGTGATGAGCTCGACTTTATCAAGGTCGTCTGAACGTTTGAGAAGCTCTGCAACACGAGCAACGGCGCTCTCCATGACGGCGTCTTGAGGATGCACCGAGCCATGGACCGAAGCGGACGAGGATTGCATGGTGTTGAGTGATATGAAGAGGTGGAGATGGCCAGGAGCTTATCCACGTCATACATGTACCGGTAGGTGGAATTAGGTTAGTATCTGAATCTCGGACTTAGTGGGTAGAATGGGGTGTGGGGGTGGTGGAGAGCTGTAGATCTGTATATATGGTAAATGGGGGTGTATAAAGAGATGACCCGAATTTTGGACCTGTGGGGTGATTTTTGACCGAGAATAGTGCAGTGTTATGAGCGTTGCTGTGGTTGGTGTTGGGAGAAGCGTAAGTAATTTGAGAAATACAAGGGAAGTGTTTGGAGCAGGTTGGAGGGGGTTATATTTCGTGTATTTTGTGTTACTGGGGCTAATTGAGGTGATTTATTTACGTGGATGTGGTTTGTTTGGTGCTGAGGTGTACACGTGTGCCATAGGTTAGGAGTGGCCCCTGTTTCATGTTGCTGAGAGAACGTGAGGTGAAGAGAGGAAGATGGGAGATGCAAGTGTTCATAACAGAAGTGGTTAATTTCTATTTAAAAACAGTAATTGTTGTGGATATATCAGCATTGTGTGATTCGCTACAATATTCAAGCCAGGAGTTACCATTTACGGATATGACTAAGGCATGTTGGTGTAACTCTTCAAAGGCTTCTTGAAGACCATAGAGAAGGGCTATTTTTAAGACGTCCATTTTGACATCTCTTGGGAGGTCTTTTTTAAAGCCATCTCCAAGACATCTCTTTAAAGATGTTCTCTTATTAGCCTTACCTTGGCTAGCTGAAATATGGTCCATCAGTAGCAGGCTATGGTAAAGATGTTTACATTATTTTGGTGTCATTGGACTCTCCGGACTCCAAGGATTACTATACTGCTTTCCATTTTCTTCTAGCGTCAACATTGCTCTCAATAACGACGTTTATAGATGTTCTACCGTATGAGCTTACCTTGGCAGAAACAGGGCACCCAACACACCTTATAATAAGGTGAAGACAGTGCCAGTGTAAACAGAGAATACACAGTCAATCAAACAGAATGAGGCTTGTTTCAATAATTCCAAGCTCTCCTTCTTTACTTGTAACGTCCACTCTTAAAGCATCATTTTTACCAACCAAACATGCCCAGTCAGAATAACATGTGCAATGAGGATGGTCATTTGGTCATTAAACAGGACAAAAAACCAGCAGAAATGCATTCATTTAAATAAACCGACTTCACTGTTGCGAGTACTTGTATAACAAGCACAAGTGGCTACACTACTTCTACTGTACACACTACAGTTGTTGTCCATACTAAAACACGTTCGTGACCTGCGGCCACTCACTACTTGTAGCTACTTCTCCACTCACTCGTGTTACCATTCATCTTTCCTATATACAATACTCTTACTTTCGTCCTCTTGAAGGATCTGCGTGGACTCGGTTGGCCACGGCGGCGTTATGAATGACCAGGGTCTTCTCCATCAGAGCGGATCCGTTGGATCTAATCACCGAGGCGATTTCTTCTCCGAGTCGCACGGGGAACGATCGGTTAGGTCGCTTCTCGGCGTTATCAACAGCCCACTTCCACACGATTCGTCGTCTCTGTCTCTCGGTGATGGGTACAGGGTACTGGACCTTTCGGGCTCCAACAGGAGTAGATTTGATCACACAAACAGGAGCGACCTCGTCAAACACCTTTTTGAGAAGAGGAATAGGATCCTCCTTGAGCATGACGTGAGCCAGCTCGACAGCCTGGTAAAAGTGTCGTCGTGCGGCGTTCTTTCGTCCGTGCTTCATGACCATGTTGATCAGATGGGTTTCAAACTCGCCATCGACCTTTTCGGGAATGGGCTGGCCGTTGACAGCCTCGGCCTCGGCCATTTGCTCGTCAGAAGGAACAAACAGCGCCTTTCGACCGTTCTTTCCGGTGATGATCAGCTCATGCTTGGACTCAGAGGTAGGGTCAATCAGCTGAATGGGGTTGACTCGGTTGGCAGACACGTTTTGGAAAAACGCAGACACGGCGTCATCCTGACGGTACTGCACCAGAGCCTCTCGGAACTTTTGCATGTCCAGAGTATCCTGGCCCTCAAACTTTTCAGCCCCCATGCTCTTGGACTGAAGATCGTCCAACAGCGCAATCCACTGTCGAGCATGCCCGTCAGCAGTCTCGCCAGCAATCTTCTTGGCAGCATTGGCCTTGACCCGCTCAGCAAACTTGGCCACAATGGCGTCAGTGTCCTCTTCTCCAAGATCGGAGTTGACAGACAGCTCCTGCTGAAGCGCCTTTTGGTCGCCGTCATATCGGTCTGCTCGCACGTTGAGGCCCACCAGGATCTTGGCGGGCGACACGGAGGCGTAGCCACGCGTTTGCGACAGTCGGAGTCGCTGAGATAGTCGCAGCATGGTGTGGTGAAGAAGATGAAAAGTTAGTCTGCTAGGTATATGCAGTGATTAGTAAGGGGTGGGAAGAGATGGGGTCCTATTTGGAATATTTTGGTGGTGGGAGAATCACGTGACGATTCTGAATACGTTACTGCTTTTATTTTTCCACTTGAACCATTTTCCACCCACTTATCCTATTGCTCTAATTCTACACCCTCAGATCATGACCATAAAAACGCACAGCGAAATTTGTGAAATTTCAGTCACTCGACCAATTAGAGTTTGCGTGGGGTGACGACCAGTGTGAGTTGTAGGTGAAGTGAGCCAATAGGAGGTGATATTAATGTTTAGTTAGATAGAACCGTTTGAGCTGAACATTTTCCAATTTTCAATTTTCCCGCAGCTACTCTATATCCTCTGTTAAACCCCTCCTCAGCTCTGATTGGAGACTGTAAAGTTTGCTTAGTTATCAGGGTAGGGTTATTCCGGAAGCAGTTATCTGGAGAAATACTGCTCAAAACAAAAATCCGAAACTTGTCCCGTACTCCCCTTCTTCCGCTGATTCCAAATCTACCCTTTATTCCCCCATCAAAACAAACATCTCCCACCACCCTACACCGTCCCATTTTCTCCCTGCACTTAAGGTTCTGTCGATTTTTCATTCTTCACCAAAATGCTCCGACTGGCCCACCAAAGCAGGGCCCTCCTGGGCGTCCAGAGGGCCGTAGTGCAGCGTGCACCTGTTCGTCTTGCCTCTGTGACCCCTCTACGACTTTACTCCGACTCTCCCGATGCTCCTATCGGCGAGAAAAAGACGTTCCGAACCGGCGAGGAAGACACACCTGTGGCTGATTCCTCGCTTCTTCCTCGGGTCAAGCGAGTTGAAGAGTCGCCTCTGTACCCTCGAACGACCATTGATGAGAAGACCCAGGCTGCTCTGGACACCATTGAAGAGCTGGGCTTCAAGGCTCGACAGGACTGGGATGTGAACAAGTACACTGAGGAGGAGCTTGATCCGCGAAACTGGGACGGCCTGGAGTACTACGAGATTGTGTCTCGTCTGCACAACCGGCAGTTTGCCCTGGGCTCCGCGTACTCTCAGAGCGAGATTGAATTGCAGCAGTTGACTCGAGCTGGCCGAAGAGTGGGTGCTGATGCTGGAGTGATTCGAGCTGCGTACTTTGGAAAGCAGACCACCGTTGAGAAGTTTGAGGCCGATGATGAACTCGACACCGACGAGCATGTCAACGAGTTCATGTACGACGATATCCCCTCTGTGGGTCATATGCAGGTGGAGAAGGTGCGAAAGATCCGACACTTGCAGCGAATGTCTGCTTACGTTCTTCCTCGACTGGTTGACTACCATGTGCCCTTTGACACTGTTGAGGCCGACAAGAAGCAGTCTCCTCTCACCTTCAAGTACACCTCGTACACTGGAGAAACCGCCGACGAAGAGGTCAAGGTGGTGTGTTACTTTGACCCCAAGGACCTGGGTCTGTCTGCCAAGGGTCTGCACAAGTTCAAGCTGCTCAGTGGCCAGAACTACGACGTTCTCACTGGTCAGTGCAAGTTTGCTAGCAAGCGACATCCCTCTGCTCCTGAGAACAAGCACCATCTGCTTACTCAGATCATGAAGCTCAAGCAGGAGGCTGAGACCGGAGACTCGTTTGAAGACGTGCCTCTGGACACGCGATTTGCCCGAAACAAGAGAGAGCGAATCGAGAAACGAGATAGATACCGACTGGCCGTGTTCCCCAAGGAGTGGAACCGACCTGAGGACAAGACTAAGGAGACGGCTTTCAAGGCCCTGTTTGGGTAGTGTATATAGTTAAGAGAAGCAATAAAAGTATGAGACACGAGGACAGTCCGAGTGTCGAGTGACTGAGGATGGTAGTTTTTTGTTAGACAATTCGGTCAAAAGTGGGTGTACGGAGAAATGGAGTGGCTTATGAGAATCAGAAGGGCCATTTTGCAGTAGTAAAGTGGGCTTGGGTTTGTGATTTAACAACCCAGTGCTCATGTTGGAAGGCACTCTAAGAATGAGCATGTCTGTAAACCGACTTTTAGTAAGACGAAGCTAGCTAAACCAGAGATATGTTGGTACCATTTGAATGGCACGAGTGAGGAGATTCTAATAGTTAAGTCAGGTTCCAGTTTGGACAAGATTTGAGCTCTGTGTAGGTATTTGAACAGGTTCCGAGGCATAGAAAGATGTAGTCTGAGCAGCTATACTGTGGTCTGGGTAAAGGTTTTCGTGAGAGGTATAATGACGTGAGAACTGGAATACTGGCTTCATAGACAGCTATGTTTGACTCTCAAGATGTCTAGTGTCATAGCTTAAGTCTCTTGTGGTTCTATCTTTAAGCTATTCAGAAGGGATACTCAAGAGAGAACACCCTAGCTACCTGGTGGTACTGTAATGGCATAATCCAAACCCAGCTCAAGGCGCTGAGAATAGCCAACAGTAAGACTGTGTTGTGGCTTAAATTGACTGAGGGAGGTCAGAAAATACACGTCAAGAATGACTGTTTCTTGTAGTTTAGAGATCTACTATGGCCATCAGTGGTGTTTAAGATGTACAATATTCATCCTCCAAGTTTCTATGGTGTTTTTAGGTATGCTTGGAAGGTCTGTATTCTGTACTTTAGCTTGTCTTCAAAATCTCTCTGTAGGCTAACAGCCGAGACTTACAAATAAAGACACCTGTAATAACAGTGCCCTTCAAAGTGTACCCTGAGAGGACTGTATTATCTACCAGTAGCTAAAAGTAGTACAACATGCAAAGAGATATTAAAACTGAATGTCTGAATGTGTTACTACACATCCTTCTGTGAGTTCATACAGTGGTTACTTTACGAACATCTTAGGTCTGTGGCTTACTCCAGTATCTTCAGTATATCACTCACTGCGGAACTGTAAAGCATCACTCTCTTCATTCACTCATACCTCCGTATTAACGTATTCAAAACGAAAAGCCCAAGTAGCGCAACTCAGACGGGCTTAACATACGAGTCCAGCAGTTATCAGTACGCTAAGATAAGCATGTTCCGGCGCGATACTCGGTGCTAAGAAATAACTCCGAGGCCGAAGAGCTTATCCCTTATCCGAGGCTACAAAAAAATACCCTATACTAATGCCATATCCATATACATTCGTTATACTAAATACTGATAAATAATTCTTTGTTGATGCTAGTGAGTGTCTCCTTTGGCTTACTCCGTCTTGAGCCGTTTAGCCTCTCTGTCTGATTCTGATTCTGACTCAGCAGAAACACCATTTGTCTCCTGAGACTCTGATGCTTTGTCAGCCTCCTTCTCTGATGCCTCCGATGTCTCTGGCTTCTCCTCCTTCTCAGCCTCCTTCTCATCCTTCACTTCATCCTCAGTTTTCACCTTTTCAACCTCTGCTGGCTCAGTTTTCGTCGTATCTGCTTCGTTTTTGGTCTCTTCTGACTCGTTTTTCTCCTCCTCCTTGGCCGTCACCGTCTCCAGCAAATCCGCCTTCACTTCATCCTCCTTCTCCTGCCGTAACTCCTCAGCCACCTCATTAGGAACATCATGGGTCATCTCCACCGACAAGTCCGCATCGGTCATTTCAACCGACACGTCTGCGGTCTCTACAGGTGCATCGGCCATCTCAACCGATACATCCTGAACTCCATCCTGCCCATCCTGCCCCTCCTGCCCCTCTCCCTCCTTAGTCTCCTTTTCGTCAGCTTCAGTTTCCTCCTCTGTCGGTCCAGATTTCAAATCCGCCTCGGAGATCCACGGAATCGGCGTCAGCACAATGCCCGTATCCGGTTTGATCTTCTCCCCGTCCTCCACCGTCGGAACATCATGAATGTCCACACTCACCTGGCCATAATCGTCTATAGAAGACGACACCAGCATGACCCGCTCCAGAGCCCTCAAGTACTTGGCCAGGTGGTTCTGTGGATAGAACTTGAACGGCTCCGTCAACAGCTCCGCCATTCGCTGCAACGTGAAAGGAGGACTGCTCTGGAACTGAGGAGCGTCCAATAACGCCACTATCCTTGCAATCTGCTCTGTGGCGTCCTCCTGGTGTCCCGTGACCGCGTTCACCACCATGCCGTCTTTGATGGGGTCGTACGACGCACAAATGTCCTTAATCAGCTGCTGAACATGCGCCCGTTCCTCAGTCCAGGCTGGCATTGATCCGACATCAACAGCAGTCTTCAAACTGGCTATTGCGGAGTTGGAGGGCGTGGCGGGGGTTGTATTGGGCGGTAGAGACTCTCCTAGGGCTGTTTCGACCGTCATGATGCTGTTTGTGATGCTGTATAAGATGTGTGGTGATGTGATGTCGTGATGTAGAGACAAGAGTAGTGGGAGGAGACGTGCATGGAAACTCACGTGTGTGACGTGAAGCTTATTTGTGAGGAGACGAGACGATATGTGAGAGGTGTGCAATAATGGAGTATTGTTGCTGTGGTTACGGAGTGGTAAATGTCACGTGACTGTTACAAATAAATCATATTTGGTGTCTTTTGTGCATCTACTTGAGCTGTTCAACGGCTATCATGCTGTATCTTGACACAACGGTTATGCTTTTCAGGGTTGATGTACTGGTATCAATAACGGTCGTTGGTTAAGTAATAGCTGGGCTAAGAAAAAGTGACATTTGAACCGTTTCTGTGATGTTTTGGGGTAAAGGAAATGATCAGAAGTGTGTCTATGAGATTCTGAGGTATTTCCGGTGCTTTTCCTGATGTTTCTGTCTGGTTATACCTTGAATTCACTGATCAGTAGAGGAAATGTCCTCAAATACTCTTGAAATTGTCATAATCAAGTTTGTGACAAAATTTCGGTCAGATTGATATACTGAAACTGCCACTGTATACCACACAGGCAATATTTCAATGAACGAGTCATCTCTGTCATATCTTTCACCGTCACATCTCCCAACGCAAGTGAACGTTACACTGTGAATCATTTTAACCTGAGTCATAGCAGTTGCTTTTTGACGTTGCAAGCAAGATTTTGAAATTCTGAATAGACAGATTTGACGAGAAAACTCAGCAGAATCACGTGAAACTAATATCACCTCTGTAACCCCATCACCCCATCCCCTACCATCCATCCAACAATATCCCACTGTTCCCCCAAATAACCTTTTCCAGGTGCATGTCAATCCTCATCTCAACATTGCGATCCTGATCTCTCAACACCACACTGAAATGCTGCTTCAGCCTCTCAAGTCCTCGTTTTTCGGGTCCGCCCGATCCCTGGGCATGTCCCGAGTCGGTTCCATGTCTCAGAAACGCCTCATCACCCCCATGACGTCCAAACGAACCCTGGTTGGTCCTGCCTCTTCTTACGAAGATACTGAGACTGTTGAGCTTGCCTGGGACGTTCAGGAGGTGCCCAACCCTTCCAGAACTCCCCTGGTGTTCATGCACGGTCTGTTTGGACACAAAGCCAACCACCATACTGTTTCCAAGAAACTTGCAGCTGATCTCAACTGTAACGTTTATGGTCTAGATCTGCGAAATCATGGACAATCGCCACACAATCCTCGTCATGATTACATTGCACTTGCTTCCGATGTCGAGCGATGGATTCGTGAAGTTCTCGGAGGAAAAGAGTGTGTTTTGATTGGTCATTCTATGGGTGCCAAAACTGCAATGGCTGTAGCTTTACGTCATCCTGAGCTGGTCAAGTACCTGATTCCAGTTGACAATTCGCCCGTTGACACGTCTCTGTCTTCTGAGTTCCCCAAGTATATTCGAGGTATGAAGGAGATTGAGCACAAGAAGGTCAAGAACTCCAAGGAGGCTCATGAGATTATGCGAAAGTACGAGCCTGATCAGATGATCCGGTACTTTTTGCTGAACAATTTGCGAAAAACTGATGATAAAGACGAGCCCATGAAATTCAGAGTTCCTGTTGATATTCTGGGTAAGTCTTTGGGATATCTTGGTGATTGGCCGTTTTTCTCTGAAGATGTGAGATTCACTAAACCCACTTTGTTCATTAGAGGTACCAAGAGCAAGTACGTTGCTGACGAGTTCATGCCTGCTATTGGCCAGTTCTTTCCTAATTTTGTGGTTAAAGATATCGATTGTGGACACTGGGTGATTAGTCAGAAACCAGAGGAGTTTATGAGAGACGTGAGAGAGTTTATTGAGAAACATGATGAGAAGGCTCAGCATGAGGCTGAGGAGGAGAACAAGTAGATATATGATTAGATATAGATAGATACAATGACAGTATGATACACAAAGTAATTGCTGTAGAGAGCATTTTGTACCATAGAATTGTGTGATGAGTGGGTAATATCTTCCTGTAGTTGAGCTTGATATTTTAAGATGGAGTGATTATAGTGTGGGACAGTAACATAAGGCAGACTTTAGGTACCACAAATAGACAATTTTTGTATCTAAAAAAGTGCAGAGAAGTTCGGAAATGTGTTCTACTCATCACAGTGATCAAGAATATACCAACCACTAGTTATTTCGGTACTCAGAAGGTCGATTAGAAGTGATGTTTAGATGGCTCTTCCCATGAAGACTACTGACAATATTTGTATGTAACGTCAAGCTGATTTTTATATTGCTGTATTCTCCAAATCATAACGAACAAAATGGCACTATCCACTCGTTACGGCAGTACTCAGAAAATATATCTTGTACGTTCAGGACAACATTTAGAGTGGTTCTAGAACTCGGCTAAATGTCTCAGAAGTGCTTTTGTGGTTGTCTTCCTGTCTCATGTCTCACTGAAATGCTTTTTCCGGCGGTTGGTATATTTAAACGGCTCCGGACAAGGTGTTGCTTTAAAGGGCTCTTTGCAGGCTGCTTCGGAGGCGAAAGTCTTAGAAAGCACGTTTTTACCATAGTCTTAAAAACGTTAGGTCTACGCGCTTACTGAAACATACAGCAGTGTTAGAATGGTCTATGCCATCTTTAATTGGTACTACTGTGCTAGATCATACTGGTAGCACATCGTATAGTCGACTATGCAGTTTTGGAATTGGCTAGCAGTAGTTTCTACTTACAAACTGGGCTAAGCTGATACACGTTGAAGAGGAGAGACTTAGCTTGAGGATCTTAGCTTGTCGCATGTTGAATAGTGGACGTTGCCGCTACAGTAGTAAGGCTAACGGAGGTGTGTCCTATCAAAAAGCAGCTATTGAGTAGGATGGCTCAATGCCAAGAAATACGAAATTACGACACGACAGTAATTAATGGTGGTTTTGTGTGTTCTGTGGCGGATAATTCTCTCTGCTTTAGTCATGCCCGATAAGCAACGCCAAGCTTGACTAATTGGCTTTATCGGAGTATTATGGGGTTGACCATGGCTTATTCTGACCAACATTAATGTCTCTTGTGGATCGACTGAAATTATCTGATTACAACATGGGCACGTGCAACACGTGTATCCTAGGGCTGTTGTACTAGTCAACACGTTGTTAGCATAGCTCAGAGATCTGTGGCTGGTCTAATCTACATACTGTTGGACAAGTATCGGTTTTTGGAGAAAACTTTTGCTCATCTTCTATTTCGGAGCCCGTTATTAATACACTTCATCGTTTTTCTTTTTAATTAAATACGTTGCTCTCTCACGACCTTGCCAATCGCTGCAACTCTTTTGCCGACTCTTTTAATTTCCGGCTTGAACTGCATTCTATCAACAAGGCCAGGAACCACTTTATTCTGGGTTTGCGAATAGCGACTTTCCGACCCACGTGCGCCAAAGTTCCGATCGGAGTAAAAGTGGTAAAAAACATGCGATTTCCAGTGGCTGGTGCCCCTGAAGTAGCTCGGTGGCTAGTGCCATGTGCAAAACGTGATCTTCTAAGACGACATGATCACCGTGAAATGAAAGTTACCTTTCCTAATGTGGAAAACTAAGGGCAGCACTTGAAGACCTAGAAAACCAGTGGTTTTTTTTTGTTGTTTTTTGTTGTTTTCAATATTTTGTCAATTTCCGCAACCCGTCCATCCCACTGATACTCCCCCTCCTCCCCACCTGTTTCAGCTAACCCATACGTTAGGTTCAGACCAAGACACCAATGTCTTAGCAGACGTACCTTACTTGCGGATTAGCTCGTGTTTAAATTCTTAGCTCGTCTTGGCTAGGGATAGAGTTGGAGTGGTGAAGAGGTGTGATAGTAATGAGTGGTATGTCAGTGTTGCACAAACAGGGGTGTTGTGTTTGTGTTGTGTCAGTTAGCGCATCTACCTTGTTGTCTAGCAACTCTACACCCCTGTCACCAATACGATTAGTGTCTTACTGTAATTAGACATGCTGCTAAAGTGGAGACCCTACAGCTGTCAGAAGTTTACAGTGTAACGTACGAGTGTTTTACGAGCCCTAGAGGTAGTTGTTTGTCTGTGTTAGTGACAAACTGGTATCAGTACTGACTGTTACTGTGCTAGCACTGTTCATAAAAAACCAAACTTTTGGTATTCTGAAAACACCTCATTAACAATTGGAGGGTGTTAGTTGACTTATTTGACTGTCTGACTGTTCAGCTACTGTTCAGGATGTCTACAGACTGTTCAGCTACTGTTCAGGCTGTCTACAGACTGTTCAGCTACTGCTCAGGCTGTCTACAGACTGTCTAAACTCGCAGTCGTGCTTCGCACTCCTGCTCGCACTCCTGTCGCACTCAAAACTTTTCATTACGTATTATATAAATTAATTACCCTTCACGCCAGCCTCGTACTCCACCTGAGGAATAACCTCCTCGTTCACATCAATGTTATCATCAGACGAGGTTCCCTCAAGATCAACCTTGTCAATGGGAGCTCCAAACTCTCCCTCCCATCCGTGGGCTCGCAGGAACTGCTTGAAAGAGACATCCTCCAGCTCGAGATCCTCTCCAGTGAGTCGAGGAACAAAGAAGAGAGTGACGACACATCCAACCAGACCGAGAATAGCGGCAATGATGAAAGTCCATCGGTCACCGAGGTTACCCTGAATCGGCTTGAAGACCTGGGTACCAACAGCGGCACCGGCCTTACCGACAGCAGCAGAGAAACCGTAGAGAGTACCTCGAACGGCAGTAGCGTAGGCCTCGGAAGAAACGAGACCCAGCATGTTACCGGGTCCAAGGTTACCGGCAGAAGAAAGCATACCGTACATGAAGACAAAGGCACCAGTAGATCGCTTAAGAGGAGTGTATGCACATCCGATAATCAGACCAACGACAATCCACAGAGCAAAACCAATCAGCATGGTGTACTTTCGACCAAGGATCTTGTTCTCACACATGTAAGCACCAATGAAGATACCAGGCAGAGAAATAGCTCCAATCAGCAGCTGCCACTCGGCAGTCTTGAGAAGAGGATCGGGATCATGGGGGTTGATGATGGTAGCAATGATAGTACCGGAGAAGACACCGTTAGGGAAGACGACGAAATCGTAAATGAACCAGGTTCCGGCGGTTCCAATGATGGTCTTCCAGTAGTATCGGAGCACAAGCAGGTAGGGAACTCGTCGCTTGATAGCAGACTTGGTGTAGAGTCGAGGCTGGGCCATCTTGAGTCGGAAGTAGAAAACAGACAGAGGCCAGATGCAACCAATACCCATACAAGTTCTCCAGACAGTAGACAGATGCTGGGCCTTCTGGCCACAAGCAGAGTACACAATGAGGAAGACAATGACACAGAAGGGACCTCCAAAGGACAGGGGCAGGTTAGTGCACATGACAAAGGTGGCTCCTCGGGTCTTTCGCAGATGAGTCTCGTTGGCAGCTTCAGAAGCAGAGGTAGAAGCAGCAGGGTACTCTCCTCCGGATCCAAAACCAATGACACCACGAGAAACGACTAACATCCAGAACATACCCTCGGTAGACTTACCATGGGCAGCAGTGGCCATAATACCTCCAATAACAATAAGAACAGTAGTAACAACAATAGCGGTCTTTCGGCCCATGTAATCACAAGTCAGACCAATGACAACCATACCAATACACTCTCCGACCAGCAGGGCGTTGGACACTCGGGTGGACATGGTGGGGTTGTAGGCCTCCTTGCCGTATCGCATCTTGAACACCACGTTCATCATGGTCATGAGGGAGTTTTGGTAACCATCGGAGATGAGGGCAAAGCCGGCAGCCATCACGGTGAAGGCGTCGGCGATTCGTTGCTTTCGGTTTCGCTTGACATCGTCGACGGTGAACTCGGGGTTCTCCTCGGCGGGAGCATGGACGATTTCGTAGTCATCGGAAGAAGCAGTCTTCTCGACATTGTCGGGAATGGAAGAGGCTGTGGAAGCTGCCATTGTGACTGTTGGTTGCCGACTGAAGATGGTCAGGCTCTGGTTTTTATAGAGCTCCGTTTCTCTCTGCTCTTTCTGTTCAGCACGGCGCGTCTTGTCATTAGACTGCATGCGTTATGCAGATTAAGCGAAGCTTAGCACTCTTGGTTTGGTTAGTGAAAAGTCTAATAAAAAGACAAAAAAAAAAAAGGGCCGTTTTTTCTACTTCGGATGCCAAGGGCTGATAAGACACGGGAAACAGGTGGGGAGTGGGGGAGTTGAAAAATCGACTCTATGAGCCTCCAGCATCATCCCAAACAGCTCAAAACTCCCGTACCTCTCTTCCTCATCGACCCACGCACGTCTCAATCTTCAACACCACGTGGGTGAATAAGTCCAAAGAGCCAAACTCTCGGCTTATTTCTTTTTCGCTTTTTCAGCTTTGCACCTTTGCGACAACCTCAAGCTCCGCTATCAAAACGAAGATTGGGCTCGTGCCCCCGATGAACCACCTGGCAAACCCAAACCAACCCCACGTTGTCCCTGCCAAGCCTGTCCATTGGATGGTTGGGAGGAAGGTGAGGAAATCAAAAAAAGAGAATTTGTCGATAAAGCGGAAATCTATGAAAGTTGGACGAAAAAAGTTGGATAAAAAAAAGTTGAACAAAAAAAAATCCGGACAAGCCCAATACGCCCACAGGCCTGCTTTGAACTCGATCTTCTTTGTGTGTGTTGTATGAGGTTGAATGAGGTTGAGATGAGACAGTGAGACCCACCGTGCGGCAGTTGACAGATGGCAGACAGATGATGCACTGTACAAGCAGTAGCCAAGCAGGACTCAAGCAGTGATACGATAGAATTAAATGCAGGCGAAACACGTTTTCCGGACTGTACGAGTAAACACGCCATTTGTCAAGTCCATTCTCATTGCCAAGGTTAACTGACAAGGTGGTCTTGGTCCTCTTGGTCCTCTTGATTGCCTTGATAGACCCTGCTTGTTTGCCGTTACACTTATGGTCGTATAACGGCCAGATTGAGTACGGCTATCGAGTTTCCACGGAGCTCCGCGCACGTGTTGAGTCATGGAGAGGTGGAGTCATGGTAGAAATCGGGCCCTGAGCGTTGACTTAGCTCCGTGGAGGTTTTCACCTGTTACAAATTGATGTGGAGGGTAGACATTGGCTTGGCGTGCCAAGTTGCCAAGTAGAAGGAGTATTTTGAGCGACTATATGTTGGGAGGTGAATAAGACTATAGAGCTATATAGCCTGTTAGTAACAATGTGTCAGCCACAGCAGAACCACCCCTAGACAGCTGTCAATTGCTCAAACACACTGGTTTGTGTCGTCTATCGTCTCCCTCGCTGACTAACCAAGCTTTGTAAAATCACTGTTTCACTCTTTGTCCCTCTGAACGCAGATCACCCCAGGGTTCAGATAACCCCGTGGAGGTTCCGGAGCTCGTCGAGCGACTTACGCTGCTAGACGTTCAGGTACCTTTTTCGGTCTCAAATTTCGCGTGACTGGTCCCTGAAGGGTCTGTCTCAGATGGCAAGGCTGTGACAGCTCGTGCGATACTCGTAGCTTCTCAATTGAAAGAAATCCGTCATCCAGCGCTCGTGCATTAGCTTTGTTGTTACCGAACATTGACCTTCTCCTTTGGGTCTTTGAAATCCAGTCTGATAATAACCCCTTCTGCAACGTACAATGCGCCGTTGAAAGCAAACCGAAAGCCGTTTTGGCCTGAGACAGACCCTGCCTGGTGTGACCAGTTATACTCAGTCTGTGAGTTCTTTGTTGAGTTTGATATAGCCTGTTCTATAGAGATACAACGCTGGGCTCCCGCTATACATTATGGCAGATTTCCCGATTTTCCATGTCGTTTTTTGTCCAAATTCCAGCATTTTTCGGCTACTGAGCCGGCTTGGCTTGCACACTTTTGGCAAACCTAGACAAGCCGAACGATCCATCTGCCTCAAAGCTGCACACTGTTACCCTGTTATAAATCTATACAAGCAGTGTGAGTAGGTACCCGTTGCATAGTGTCTAGTGTGGTGTACTTGTACTGGTGATGAAGTCGATTTTTGTACTAAGAGCATTGTTCTGTGTGTTCCTTCTTCACTCTGACACCTTCCCTACATCTTCCTCTCACTTCTAGAGCTCCCCTCATACCCTTCTTCTTACAAAGGCTATCATACTCACCCCTATAATTAGATGATTATGATAACTGAAAACCCGTCCATAAACCGTCCATAAACCGTTCGGTAAATTGCCCCTAAGCCTCCTAATAGCGACTAGGGCGTTATTATTACGTGGAATACTGAGCTATTAACAATGGCACGTATTCTTACGTAGCACTGGTTTTTAATTTTCAAACCTGAGATATATTCGCTGCTTGCCTTGTCCTTGCTCTCGTGCTTTTTTTGGTTCTTCAATCTGCATTTCTTTTTGCCCTTTCTTCTTTTCAACACTCGACCCCCATCCAGCCCCCACTCAAACCTTGCACCACGTGGAGATGGTCAAGTGGAAGTGAAAGATGGGACGAAAAATCTTATAAAAAATTTCATTCAGCCGTGCCAAAGAGAAGCATTATTTCGGATGAGTGAATTGCCGACACCTCCGAACGAGTGAATCTGCTCTTCCTTCCTTCTAGCTCGAATTTCTTGGTGCCAATGTCACACTAACTCGGACAATAGCCCGATTTAATTTCCTTCTGTCAGATCGTGCAAGCATGACAAAACGCACTGTGCCTGGATCTGGGAGGATGGGTCATGTGATACAAACACAATCACGTGATAACATCTCACGTGACCCAAAGTGGGTCCAGTGCACTGCAAACCTTTGACAAACGTAGATCACCAACCAATCTTCAGTTAGTGATATTACCACCAATATCCGTAGCGGTAGCTCCCAGTTAGCCCAAATCGACCGGCTAACCGGCAATATGCCCAGGATGAAAAAATATCCCCATTCCACCATTCCTCTGGGCGGGTTAATATCGTCTTCTTTTCACCTGCTTTCACGCATGCAGGGAAGTGGAGATGCGATTTTTGAGTGCGAATTTTTGAATACGAAATTCCACACAACTCCTTGACATACGAAACACCCCTGATGCTTAAAAAGTGCCTGTTTGAGAGTGCCATACTCCACACTGTCAGTGCCACTTGGGCTTGGGCAATTTCTCTGACCGTCAACGTTAAATTTAAAACCTGAAACGAGTCCCCTGATCTGCGTGCCAAGAAGTTAGCGCGTAGCGAGATATTGATATGGGAGTAAACAAGAGAGCTGGTAGTGTATTTTTGCTTATGTTTGTGTTTACTCGTGGAATAATGGCTTTGTGCAATTTGACCAGTCCACTTTTATTCTCTGAGCTCTCCTCTATCTATCCTCTCGTATCTACATTCCAACCCTATACCCCTGAAACATCTCTCACATGCACGGCTGAAACTGTACATACGAAATGTAACCTGAGTGAAGGAGTTCTCTGGCTTGTACTTCAATGGTGTAGATACGACTTTTCCACAACTACCAGTACACCAACCACCACAAAAAAAAACATCTCCAAAAGTACGAGCAGGCTCTACTTTTTTCTCTTGTCTCAGCACAGCCCATATTACTCAACGTCAAATCAGCCGCGTCAAACCAAGCCCAGATTTGACAATTTTGACACAACTAATTACAAACTAGTTTTGTTTTGGAGAATCTTTTATAAGCCTGGCTACTGCCTCTTCGAGCCGACAAAATGATGGGACGAAAATACGAACAGTCGATAGAGCGCTTCGACACCTTTGAAACGACATACGATGCGGCTTCTTCAACCAAAGACGAGGTCATGCTCATGGAAAGGCCTCTGTCCCAGATTTACTACCATTCCGAACGTCTAGACCCGAGATACGCTCCTCAGCCCAAGGAACAGAGTACAGTGGAAAAAGCACTCGTTTCGAGATTTGCAAAGGTTTTTTTCATCACCATTATTATCCAGGCTCTGGTGGTCTTGGCTTTTGAAGGGTTTATTTTTGCGCAGTTTCAGAAAAATCTCGACAAAAATATCCCGTCCAGTTCAAACTCACGGTCAATTGCTGTTTACCTGGCACTTTACATTTTCGCTGAGATTTTCGTCTCTGTCTTGAGTTACCTCTCTCTATGGAAACAAAACATTATGGAAATCTACGGCATTTGTGTGTTTATGGCTTTACTGGTGGTCTACGGAGCTATTGCTTATGATCAAATGTACAATGCCATTAGTGATTTGACCGAGAAGGATGCTTTTGACGCTACTTCTTGGGCTCTCATTAAAGCCTTTCTAGTGGCTGTACCTTCAGTTATTGGCTTGGCTTTTATTATCGTCTGTATTTGTGCTTACAAACTAAAAGCTGAGCTAGGATGGATCACTTACAGAAACGTGGGAGCTGATCTGGTCATGAGAAGACGATGGATGCAGTACGAGATTTTCATGTCCATTTTGAAATTCGACTTTTTCTTCTTCCTGGGCTTCACAGTTCAGTTCATTGTGGTTGTCCTCAACGTCAAAGATATCGAGTTTGGTTTGACGATTGCCGTTATGCCTCTCACTATCGTCTTCCTCTTCCTACTCTCTCTATTCGTCAAAAAAGAGAACAAAATCGGCATGCTGGTCATGCAGTTCTTTCTTTTGGCCGGTATGGCTTACTTCATTTTCAAGCTGGTGCGAATCTACGATCCTGCCCAAGGATACAAGTACGAAGCTGTGCGTAAGTCTCTCACCATTTTTGCAGCCATCACGCTGTTCCTGGTCACAGCTACCATGGCCTTGTCTGTGCTGTGTATTCTCAACTTCAACAAAGGCCTCAAGGCTATTATCGAGGGAAGACGAAAAGATCCCTACGGAATGAACATTTTCACCGCAGAAAATGACTTTGTCATTAATTAACTGCCAGGGGGTGCGTTAGAGCATCCTCCTATTTATATATTAACATGATTTACGACTACGAGATTACTGTATGTTGAGTGAGAGACTGTAGATGTGTATTGTAGAAAGACAGAGATGTGTGCTGGGTGTAGATATACAAGTTCAGTAGCCGCAGAGTCAGTCAGTAAGGTCTTAGCAACTCATAGACACAATAACGACACTAATATGATAGCTCTCTGAAGCTCAAGACTGTATTAACCAGCTTGATGCACAGTCATTGTTATCTCATCTGATTTTATTGTATAGCTTGCTAACTTACTGTCAACATGATTGACTCTGTCAGACACTCTCTTCCTAAAGAAGCTTGTAGCCTTCGTTGACGTGCTCCTTTGAAAAGACTACAAGTAACCCTAGAGCGACATAAAAGTTCAGATATTTCAGCTAGAAACCTGTTAATACAAACACACGATACTTCTCTCTACAAGTACAGGCTCAGATACTCCCTCTCTTGTATCTACAGTATAGCCAGAATAGCGTCTCTATGTTGGGACTTTACAGGTCATCCTCTCTACGGAAGTCTACTCTTAAACGCACAAGAAACAACAAGAAACAAATACATTATCATTAAAAGCGTTCCAAAAACTAGTCATTATGAGAAGGCAGCTTACTACTAGAAGCTGAGCCACTCGCTACGCTCATGGCCTAGGAACTCGCTACTCGCTTCGCTCGTAGCTCGTCTAGTTCTGCAGCAACGCCACCAAAATCCTCTCATAATCTCCACTCGTCTCTCCCTTCACTCTCGAGATCAAATCCCGCTTATAAACCGCCTGGTAAGCTCTCATAACCTGAGGCTTACCCTGCTGATCCCAGTGCAATCTCACAATTCTGTTAGTCAACGCACGCTCATCGGTCCCAGGGCCCGCCATGGCCTTCTCCAGGTACTCGGCCTGACACTGGTACTTGTCAGCAGAGTACTTGACGATGAACGTAAGAGCATTCTCCATATGGCCAGAAAGCTCAGACTCCAGAGCATGAACAAGTCGCTTGGCATAAGTAGCATGGAACTGGTGGTTGATGGCAGCAACTTCAGCCTGGCTTCGGTTACAGAGAATACCCATGACTTGAACCTCATCGGTTCCCACACCCTTGAAGGCCTTGTGCAGTTCATAGACATCCTGCTGCACTCTGTTGGGATCAACGGGTCGGTTGATATCCTGTCTGTTGAGCACAATCTCAAACATTTGCTTGGTCTTGAACGACAGATCGGAGAGGACATCCTGAACCATATCCTTGTTGAACAGGAACTGGTAGGCGTTTTTGATCTGCTGCATTTCGTGGTTGGATCGACAGAGAAGAATCTCATCCAGCCAGTTCTCCTTAGTTCCGAGTCCTCGAACAGCATGGTGGACGCAGAAGGCCTCAAACTCCGGAGGAGTGTAACACAGAGCCTCCAGAACAAACTGAAAGTCGCCAGAAGTCTCTGAAGTAAGATGCTTCTGCAGAGTCTTTCCGTACTTTTGTCGGTAAAAGTTGTTGAGAGGAGCGACCTGGTAGGCCTTGAGAGATCCCATGACCTGGATCAGCTTCTTCTCATCGGTTCCCCAACCCTTCATAGCGTGGTACAACAGAGAAGCATCGTTCTCAGGGTTGTAAGGAGGGTTCTGCTGAGGAGGAGGTCCTTGGTTGTATCCACCTTGGTTGTACTGTTGCTGAGGAGGAGGAGCATTGTATCCTCCGGGAGGACCCTGCTGGTATCCACCCTGGTGTTGAGGGGGTCCCTGGTTGTATCCTCCCTGATGCTGAGGAGGTCCTTGGTTATAACCACCCTGATGATGTTGAGGAGGACCCTGGTTATACCCTCCTTGGTTATACTGCTGCTGGGGAGGTCCCTGATTGTACCCTCCATGCTGAGGAGGACCCTGATTGTATCCTCCCTGGTTGTACTGTTGAGGAGGGCCTTGGTTGTAACCTTGGTTGCCTTGGTTGTAGCCCTGATTATAACCCTGATTACCCTGGTTATAACCCTGGGGAGGACCCTGGTTGTATCCGCCTTGGTTGTATCCTTGATTGTAGCTCATTGTGGTGTTTGTTGTGGTTGTGGTGGTTCAATTGAGTGAGCGTCTGTCTTGGTTATATTACCACACCCGATGATTTAACCTGGTCTGGAGATGCATGCCCAATGCGGCTTAAAATAGATTTTTCAAGAGGCGGAGCAGTGGCTGAGGATGATAGTCAGGTGATGAGGGAGGTCCTACTAGCAGCCGTTTCTGCTTCCATTTATGTCACGTGACTTTCCTACCCAGCATTATACAAATGTTTTGTTCATGCTCAGTTCATGATTGCCACGTGTGCGGGGCTACAGTGCCCCAAAGTCAAGCCTACTCTATCTGACACTGTAAGATGAGCTGTCTTTAATTTCCTTGGCAAATATAGACACTACTGTAGACACTAGCAAACCCTTCATGATTGGACTATATTGATTGTACTGTACTAAAGCTGTCTGTACTGCTCGTGTTCGTATCGTACATACTGTGATGTCACCCTTACAGCCCTAACCTGTCTCAGACGTGCGGGGTGTGCACTGGAGTGCACCATGAGTGGACAGCCAAGAGCGCGAGTGGCAAGCGAATCAAGCGAATAACAAGCGAGTGGAAAATGAAAGAAAATGTGAAAAATTGAAAAAAAAATGTGGAAAATTTCGGAAAACTCTGGGCGCATTTCTGAGGTGTTCTATTTGCCATTTAAATACATAGTCCTATGCCACACCACCTGACAGCTCCCGTTGGTCGTATAATTCGCTTGAATTTCGTCCCTTATTTCACACTTATTTCACACCCAAAAAATGCCATCCTCCCAACATCCGCAACATCCGCCACACCTCCAACAGCACGGTCAGGGCTGTGCATGCGCTATACAGCCAACGGTTATTGGAGGTCTCCGATGGGCAAAATATTTTTCCGATTAGCCAAAAACACAGCCTGGTCATGGGGGAATGTGGTCACGTGACTCATTCCTTTTGTTGTCGCTTATTTCCCCCTCCTGACTCACAGTTACTCACTTCCTCTGGCTGATTGATAAGACGCGGCTCAAAGGCTCATCTAGACTTTCAACGTTGAATAATCATTAGTGAAGGGGAGTCATCAGGGTGAGCAAATACTGTATCGTACAGCGGTCATACATGCAGGAGCAACTTACAGTCAACATGAGTCGCTCTGTACCTACCAATATTGAACACCTCTACACGGCATCTATACTCACAACTCAGCCAATCACTCAATCCATCAGACTGACAGTTAGCGCCGTTTGAGAAAAGTGGCTGCGCAGAATACACGCATCTAGCTCGTGATTAAACATGGTGATTGGTCTAAGTTTCGTGGCTGAAGAGGGGTGGGGCTGTTTGTAATGGTGGTGTAGATAATTTGAGAGCAATGTTTTTGTAGTACCCACTATCCGTCACTGTCGTCCATCTTGTCGTTGCTATTTCCTGTCTGCCACTCATCCGGCTAAGCAAAGCTCTTCCGTCTCCATATGTTACCGTATCAAGGTTTGCGCCAAACCTACAAGCCCAGACGCAGTGGTTTTTCGATAAACAGATGAGTAGCCGTCGTTCGAGATCGGGGTTAGAAAGTGGGTTGAAATGGGTCAGGATCGAGTGTAGTGGTCACGTGAGTCTGTTATATCACGTGAAATATTTAAAAATCTCCTTTCCCTTACCCCTACACTCCACTTGCCTTACTCTTTCGCCGTTACATCTGTCAATGTTGAAAGAACGAGTAAAGGCTGTTCCGACGGCTCCGCGGGAGAAGACTAACCCGAGTCCCAAAACACAGTCAAACGGCTGAGAAAATACGTCATGGCCGTGAGCAGCGGGGTCACTATCTAATCTATCTCAAAATCGCACGTTCTATATACCCCCATGTCTCGATTGATGGAACGGTGGCAAGCATAAATTTCGTCGCAAAAAGATGCAGCTACAGCACAGCGGCTATACAGCAGTAAGTCGTAGGACCTTCCAAATTCAAGTCTGGCACTTGGGCAACGTAAAAACGCGTTGTGGCTTGCCAGGTGGCGTAGCCTCCTCCCTCTCCAAACTACAAGTACTGGTACCCAGCGTACCCCTTTACATCCACTTTGTCATTAGCTTACCAACAAACTTTTAACGTTTAACCTCCTGTTTTTGACTTTGTCCGACACTTTGTCCAGACATCCTAAAAAGGAACTGATCCTGGCTTTTCACATCTCAACACCACACAACACACACCCAACCACAGGGCAAAATGATGTTTGACGCATTTTCCCCCATTACTCCACCCAGCGAGGCTGCTCCTAACGCTGTACTCGCCTCAGCTCAGACCGTTCTACGAGCTCAAGCTGCTACTATAGCCCACATCACCGACCTCTACGACAATGACCCGGAAGTCCAGCAGCAGTTTGCAAAGGGCATCCAGTATCTGCACAATGCCGTGGTCCAGGGCAACAAGGTGGTGCTCACGGGAATGGGCAAGAGCCACAAAATCGCATGCAAGCTTTCGGCCACTATGAACTCGCTGGGCATGCACGCTACACCTCTTCATCCTACTGAGGCACTTCATGGAGACCTGGGTATCGTCAAACCCGGTGACGTGGTCGTTATGATCACCGCCTCGGGCAACACTCCGGAGCTGAAACAGCTGCTGCCCCATTTGGACGCTACTCTGTTGACTCTCACCTGTGAGCCCAATTCGTCTCTGGGACACCTTTCACATGCCGTGTTTGCCTGCCC
The DNA here is from genome assembly GCA_001600515.1 of Yarrowia sp. JCM 30694. Lineage (NCBI taxonomy): Eukaryota > Fungi > Ascomycota > Dipodascomycetes > Dipodascales > Yarrowia > Yarrowia sp. JCM 30694. The sequence goes on along the minus strand of BCKF01000005.1, from coordinate 1,180,990 downwards.
AGTTCCGGCCGAGCACAAGGAAAAGAACATTTACGGAATGGCCGCACCCACGACATCTACCACGGCGTGTCTGGTGGTTGGAGACTCCATTTGCATTGCTCTTTGTGAGTCTCTTCAGTTGGACAAGGCGGAGCGAAACAGAACGTTTGGACGAAACCACCCTGGCGGTGTGATTGGAGAGGCGTTCAAGAACGAGCTGCCTCCTATTCAGTCGGTGTGTTCGTACTCCACCTCGTCACACAATGAGATGCTGCTGTTGAGAACTACCAGCGGTAACCAGTGGGTGGTGGTCGATAACACGTGGCTGGTGCCGACTCGGAATATCCTCGAGCTGATTGACGCTGGGTTCACGGAACAGATGGAGACTCAGATTAGGCTGGAGGAGATGGAGAGGGTGGACCAGAGTCGACTGGCGGGAGTGCCTGCTGGTCAGAGAGTGGTGGTGGTGAAGGAGGAGGAGATTGTGGGTGTTTATGAGAGGTAGAGGAGGACGAGGGTGCGAGTGTAGTGCTCAAAGTGACGAAGAAGTGACTAGAAGTGACGAGGAACGAGTCACTTCAAGTCATTTCGAGTCACTTGAGCTACTACACGAGTACCCGAGTACGACGAGAGCACTACGCAAGTCACTCACATTAACTACTTCCACTTCATCTCATTGTACCGCACCAGGTACACATCTCATCACACCTCCCCCATCTCACTAATGCCCAATGGGCTCTTCCACATAGACATAGAGGACCCTGTCCAGACTCCGTCAAGAATCCGTCAGGACTCGTCCAGCGCCTAGCGCACTCTCCACTAACATAGATAATGATTAACGTTTGTATACTACAAGTTTGACGGTACAGTAGATAGTACCAGTATTTGTAGTGATGAGTAGCCCGTGTTTAGCGCGTTTTGAATGTTAGCGTGTTCAGGATAGTGGACGGCTAGAGGAAGCTTGTATGAGCAGAACAAGGGCCAGTTTAGAAGGGCATTATTAAATATTGAGGTTCAGCTGTCTATATCAACCTCAAGGCGTTCACTGTTTCACTCTCTCTAAGATGAAATGCAGGTGAGTATTAATTAACACTGCTTAACCCTGTTATTTCAGTTCAGGCCGTGACACTGAAAAACAAACGGACATTTTTGAAGTGTCTTGGATGCTTCCTCCCAAGTGCCTTAAAAACGATAAATAGCAATTATAACTGCTTGCCCTCTTGCTACAATATTATATACTAACGGATATTATTCATTGTTCATTGTTGCTACATTGCTCTTTGTTCGTTGTGTTATTTAAAATACATTATGTTCATCCACCTACCTCAAACTTCTAGACATCTCCCGCATCAACGAGTTCAGCCACTGGTTATGTTCCAGCTGGACATCGTCCAAAGTGTACACCTTGCCGTTGGATACAAACCACGCGTCGGACTTGCTCTGCAGCGCCAGCACGTTGAGAATGTACGAATACAGCTCCGCAACGTGGGCCTTCTTCTCACTGGTCTTCTTATCTAGACCCTGCTTCACCTGCAACAACTGCTCGTACAAAGCACAAGCGGCGCCCTTGAGATCTTCTCGAGACATTCGCCACGCGTACAGCAGCTTGTACTTGTTGGGGAGGCTAGAAGTAGCCAGGATGGCATCCACCAGAGGATGATAAGACGTAAAAGGGTAGCTGAGCAGCTTCAAGGGCTGGAACTCGGCCATATCCAAAATCAGCTCCGTGATGTGCTCCTTGTCCTTGAGCTGCGCAATGGCAGTGTAGTAGGCCACATCGTAGTTTCGAGCTTGGAGAGCGTAGTGGAACTTGTTGATGAGACAGTTAGTATCAGGAGCAACAACTCGAGAAGCAAACAGCACAGCCAGCTCGTCAGCTCCAAGCTCGGCAATCACGTTACTGGTATACTCGTTGTAGGTCATCTTTCCAGGAGGTTTCAGTCCAAAGTGGCTCAGAGTCTCGTCTGAAGGAAGAGCTCCAAGGAAGAAACACCGCTTGGCCTTTCTAGACTCGCCCATACGCAACAGAACCAGTCCCTTGATGAACATGGACGGTCGGTTGGTGCCCAGGAAACGAGCCAGTTTAGCTGCTCTGTCAGCAGGCAGACGGGCGAGAATCTCAAAGAAAGAGGTCTCTGAAAAGTTATCCAGAGTGCCGTATCGGTCTCCAAGCTGGAAAGCACACTCTCGTGCAATTGTGAATGTTCTAAAGTGCTTGATGAAGGTCACAAACACGCCGACGACGAGATCAGAGTCAATACCGCTCTCTTCTCCATCTCGATGGAAGATGAGCAACAGGGCGATCAGAGCATCAACGCACATGACATAGGCAGTGTCAATAGAGCCCTTGCACGTGTCCATCTCAGCAGCCAGCTCTTTGAAAGTTTCAGGCAGATTCAGGATGTTGTTGAACGAATCAAACAGTTTCTTGTATGCCATTTTAGGAGTGTCAACAGCAGTCACCATCTGAGCCATACGGCTACCCTGAGAGTACCGAGGCATGGCCAGGATATCCTCCTCCAGCACAGAAACAATGTTTCGTCTGGTTTTGTTGGTCAACTGCTGAGCAAACTGGTCAATAGTGAACATGAGCTTGGACAGGTTAGAACCGTCAATGTTTCTGTTATCAAAGAGCTTTTCGAGGTCAGTGGACGGTCTGATAGTCGCCAATCCAGTACCAGTCAGAATATAAATCTGTGGTCCAGACAGACTGCTTCCAATGCATGCACTAGCCTGTCTGCTGAGCTCCTGACAAATACCCTCAAACTTGCTCCAGGCCTCCACCTGCTCTTTATCGTAGGCCGCGTATCCCGCCTGAGACTCGTCTCGTAGCCTCAGTTGTGAAGAAATGGCCTCACTGATGGTGTTTGCATGGCCATGTTGAGCTGTGAAGATGGAGAGAGCTGCTCTGAGTAGAGGTTCGCTGTAGAGAGAAATAGCTCGCTCGTAGTCGTGAACAGTCAGTGGTGGCAGCATTCGCTGAGGTGTACCGCATTCAGCCCACTCCACAGCTCCATTGAGAGCAACATACGCTTTCTTGACAAGCAGGGACACTCCAGACATCCAGACGGTAGAGACTTCGAATTGAACATCATCGTTACGTTTGAATGCCATGTTCTTCAGCGACCACAGTCCGATATCAGGCACCTGAGTTGTGAAGATGGTAGTGAAAGACTCATCCCAGAACCGAATCTCTTCATCACAAAAAGTAAGGAAGAACTCGCCAGAAGAACACACTCGGGTCACAGGCTCCGTGTCCAGTTTGCTCTTGTCTGATTTCTGCTGGATTTCAGTTCCATGAAGAGTATTGAGATCCCACTTCTTCAGAGTCTGGTTGACAGAGACAGTCAGCAAGTAGTTGCCAAAGTGAGCCATGGAAATAATCGCGTGGATGCTGAGATGAGGCATGGACGCAATCTTGTCCTTGCTGAAAAACCGGTCCTTGAGACTCGTGAGGTACGACGGATCGGAAAATAACGATGTCAAGAAACGGCCTTCATATCGCTCCAGTTTCATAAGACCTCCATCACAGAGAGACAGGACCAGCTCATCGGAGAAACCTCGCAGAGACTTCAGCAGTAGCGGCTTTCTGCTTCTGATTCCATAATCCTCCTGTTGCTGGAAGAATGTAGAAGCGTCCCACTTGGTAGTATCGTTCTTCTCAAACAATTCAAAGGGCAACCGCACAGTAAACACCAGAAAGCTGTCGGAAATGGCGTCAATGTAAATATGGCCCTCCTTCTCCGTCACACACGTGCAATGGTTCTGTAGACCCTCGGGAAAGTACACCTTGACGCTTTTTCGATCGTGATTCACGCCAGTGACCTCCATGATGTGAGAATCGTCGTAAAAACGCACGGAAAACTCGCCATTGGCCGCGCTGGAGAACATCTGGCCCTCCTTGGAGATGTACCGTCGGAAAAACTGCTCCTCCACGTCGCTCGAAGACGCCTGGGCCTTTCGAGCTTCCACCACCTTTTTCGTAATCTTTTTCGAGCCATCAATCTCCACGTTGGGGAACATGTACTCGACGAGCTGATGCGAGCCCCCTACGGGCTCCTCTCGGAAAGTTTTCACCGCCATGTCGTTGTTCAGTGTGCTGTTGCAAGACTTTCAAGCACGATGGTAATTATCCACACCTCAGTATTTTTTGTTTGCATGCACACCTCAAATCTTAACTCCCACACACAACACGCCCACACGCAGTAGTAAGCAACATTGAGAGGTGGACGATAACGAGATGATGGAGGGCCGAGCAGCGATATAATTGGTTTAATAATGTTCTACATGAGCATATAATGCTCTGTTGATGCTTAGTCAGCTACACAGGGGCACATTTATGTCAATTGCTCTCCTCTGTATGGCCATAACATCACAGCCTCAGCCATAAACACAACCGAAAATATAAACCTGACCATCCACTCTGCTTCAGCAAATACACAATTCTACAACATGCTCACGCTACAGTTATATTCATACTCCACAACACTACAGTCAAGCCTCGCGGCACATACTTCGATTCATACAATCGTTCTTTAAATTACATACAGCAGAAAACGAGCAAAGGCTTGCACAACAGCAATCACCACACTTAGTAACACTTTCGGTGGACAATGGTGGGTCCGGCCTCGTCGTACTCCTGCTTGGAGATCCACATCTGCTGGAAAGTACCAAGAGAAGCAAGAATGGATCCTCCAATCCAGACGGAGTACTTTCGCTCGAGGGGAGCGGTGATCTTGACCTTGATGGAGGTGGGGGCAAGAGCGGAGATCTCCTTGTGCATTCGCTCGGCAATACCGGGGTACATGGTGGTACCTCCGGACATGACAATGTTGCCGTAAAGATCCTTTCGGACATCGACATCACACTTCATGATGGAGTTGAAAGTAGTCTCGTGGATACCAGCAGCCTCAAGACCAAGCATGGAGGGGTGGAACAGAGCCTCGGGAGCTCGGAATCGCTCGTTACCGATGGTGATGACTCGGCCATCGGGAAGCTCGTAGGACTTCTCGAGAGAAGAAGACTGGGAAGCAGTCTGGAGCTCCTGCTCAAAGTCGAGGGCGACGTAACAGAGCTTCTCCTTGATGTCTCGGACGATTTCTCGCTCGGCGGAGTTGGTGAAAGAGTAACCTCGCTCGGACAGAATCTTCATGAGGTAGTCGGTCAGATCTCGGCCGGCCATGTCGAGTCGCATGATGGCGTGGGGGAGAGAGAAACCGGAGTAGATGGGCACAACGTGGGTAACACCATCACCAGAGTCAAGAACGATACCGGTGACTCGACCAGAGGCGTACAGGGAGAGGACGGCCTGGATAGAGACGTAGAAGGCGGGGGCGTTGAAGGTCTCGAAGAAGATCTGGGTCATCTTCTCTCGGTTGGACTTGGGGTTGATGGGGGCCTCAGTCAGCAGGACGGGGTGCTCCTCGGGGGCAACTCGCAGCTCGTTGTAGAAGGTGTGGTGCCAGATCTTCTCCATATCGTCCCAGTTGGTCACGATACCGTGCTCAATGGGGTATCGGAGGGTCAGGATACCTCGCTTGGACTGAGCCTCGTCTCCGACGTAGGAGTCCTTCTGGCCCATGCCGACCATGACACCCTGATGTCGGGGTCGACCGACGATGGAGGGGAAAACAGCTCGGGGAGCGTCATCACCGGCGAAACCGGCCTTGCACATACCGGATCCGTTATCGATAACGAGGGCAACAGTTTCGTCTGCGTTAGTATATACTTGTTGATGGATGGATGGTTGGATGATGGGTTTATCCCCTCGGGGTTATGCATGCGACATTATCGGAGTGGTGACACGTCATCGAATCCGAAACGACAACGCATCCCCACCCCCCGGCAAAGCCCACAATCGCCCGCCATCGACTCGATGAGCCATTGGCGGCCACGTCACCGAGGCATCCGCCTCAATGTCGATGGTTGATGGCCACCCTGTGGAAAAGCGCCATTTGTGGTTTTGCGGCAATCGCTCGTTAAAGAGCGCCATCAATCGAGACAATCGATGGCTGCGGATGCTGCTGCTACATCCATGGCATTGGTAGTACTCACCTTCCATTTTTAATGTGTGTGGTTGTTGGTAGCAAAGAGATGTGTCGATGAAAACCGATGGAGGAGAGGAGAAAAGTAGGAGTTGGCAAACACAAAATTGGGGTGCGCTGTCTGGTCGGGGTTAGGGTAGCAGGTTGTGTTAAACTGTCCAGCACTATTGGGAGGTAACGGAGACAAGGCCGCTTGCAAAGGTAAAAAAAGCACTGCCGAGGAATAGGGGAAAGGTGGCTGGTTCTGCTTGGAGGGGCCGAAATGACGTGGGGTTTTTCGGTATTATGGATGTATGGGGGTAATTGGGCAACATGTGAAATTTCCAGCTCTCTAACTACTCTCTACACCTCTCTAAACCCCCCATACTGGCCTCAATGCCAAGCTCTCCAATATACTGTGTGTGGTGGCAGACTGACAAACTTACCTCTATCTCCCCCAAACTTTGGGGGCCTCTCCGTGCTAAGCACACTACCGGAGATTGTGTTGCGGTATATTCATGTGGACGTGTGCTGCAGGGATGAGATTGCAAGGGGCCGGTAATTACAGTACGATACGTGGACCCTCGTGGCCCTATCTTTTGATCGCCGTAGACTACTCCTCAAATATTATCCAACCCCCGACGTATTTTTGCTTACACGCTGATTGCCGCAAATCTAAAAATACCGCACCTGTGAACCCCTAATTTTTAGTGCAGAGCCATATGTGCGACAGTGCGGCTAGCTTCCATGTGAGTAGGCGGTGCAGTCAGCTGAGGTGGTGCAGTGGCTATCCCCTCCACATGGCTGATAGTTGTATATTTATGAAAGAAGAGCACTACGTGTTCATCTGCTCAACAAAGACCTCAGGTTGTCCTCAATGATAAGGTTGGTCAATGTTTGGGATCGGGAAAACCCTGGCCCTTGACATGTGATTCGCGCGTTTTGCAAAGCAAGCGACGGAGATTGTGCGTAGAGAGGCAATGAGGCAATGTGCTGTGCTGTAAAATAGCGACAACCCTGCAATTGCAATGATGTTCATACATAGCCAGCCCTATCGCTATAGTCAACAAGGTTATCGTAATTACCTCTGTTGCTCGTCCCAAAATGCCGCCCTTTACACCTTATTCTCATATCTCGGCGATGCTTATGTCCGGATATACAGATGAGTGTGCTGACTGCTTTATGAGGCACATTTGTTCATCAAAGAGTGCATTCCAGCCCCACCAAGATCATTAGCGCAGTAGTAGCGGCATATTTCCACATTCCAGCCGTTGGACCAAAAACGCCCAGAAAAGCAGACAAGGAAACAAGCCATTGGCGATTAGCGATTAGCGATTAGTACATTCCTGCGCGAGATACGAGAGCGTGATACGACGAAGCGATAGACAGTTGTGGGGTTCAACTACCCCTGTATTAGTTGCTCTCAACCATCAAAGTAAGTGCATGGTTTGATGCACTCTTGAAACAAGTAAATGTTCATCCAGAGGGTAACTATCTACAGAATCTTAACAAATGCACCCTCCAACACCAAGATATCACTCAATTGGCCTACTTTTACCAGGATAACTTGTTCTACGTTGTTCGATTGATCATTATATTAGCCACGGCTAACTCGTTAATATATATACCTGTTATACAGCCCACACCAACGTCTATCAATGCACAACGTCATCCCAGGTTCGGCCCTTGACGCCGCTGAGCTCAGCTTCAGACATGACAGCGCCGGTAGTGAAGTAACCGGCGGCAATCTTGGCGTCAATCTCCACTCGAGAGTCCGGAGGAATCATCTCGTCGGGAATAGGGACTCGCTCCAGAATGGGAATACCCTGCTCGACAATGGCGTCATGCTTCATGTTGGACATGGACAACATTCGGTCAATCTTCTGGATGCCGAGGAAATGCAAAATGTCGGGCATGAGCGCCTGGAATCGCATATCCTTGACGCCGGCAATGTTCTCGGTCCGCTTGAAGTATGTCGCCGCAGAGTCGCCTCCTCGCTTTCGCGCGTTGTAGACGAGGTACTTGGTCACCTCTCCAAGAGCTCGGCCTTCCTTTCGGAAGTAGATGACCACTCCTGAGCCGCCCTTCTGGGCCTCCTTGACGGCCTCCGAAATACCAAAGGTCAGGTAGGGTCTGCAGGTGCAGATATCGGATCCAAAGACGTCGGAGCCGTTGCACTCGTCGTGAACTCGAAGAGCCAGCTTCTTGGACGGGTCAGACACTCGGGTGGGGTCACCAAAGATGTACACCGTGAGGCCTCCAATGGGAGGCAGGAAGACCTTGATATCGGGTCGGGTGATCAGCTCGGGGTACATTCCTCCAGTGTCCTCGAACAGGGCACGTCGGAGTTCTCCCTCGGTGATTCCGAACCGCTCGGCGACACCGGGAAGGTACCACACGGGCTCCACGGCGACCTTTGTAACGGCAAGATCTCCGCTCTTGTTGAGGACAATCTCGCCATCGACCTCCATGGTGCCTGCCTTGACCTCGTCTCTGATCTCGGCAAGCTGCATCTGAGCACGGGTCACAGCGATAGTGGGCTTGACCACCACTCCCTCCTCGATAGTCTCATGGAACAGCCAAGGAGCAAGATGTCCATAGGGATCCATGGCGACAATCTTCTTGGGGTCGGACCACTGAGGATGGGGTCCAAACGTGTGCAGGGGGTAAGCGTTGGTGTAGTCTGCTCTGTGGGTGACAGGCAGGTCGTTGGTAGCAACGGCGAGAGCATGGTAGATACCATACGAGCCATGGTGAGCACCAATGGCGTTTCGCTGCTTGAACGACGACTGGTCACGTGCAACGACAATAGGACCTCGTTGCAAGGGATCCTCGGCGCCCCATCGGAGCGGAATGGGCTTGACGCCACTCTGGCCAGGGTACGTGGTGAGAATAACTCGACCCTCGTACTTGGGAGGCGACAGAGGAGCCACAAACGGCTTATCGGCCATTTCGACGTCGGCCGGCAACATGGGCGGAGTCAGGGTCTTGGTGGGTGTGGTGGCGGTCTTGGAGGCGGCTTCAAGAGCAGAGACCTGCTGGATCAGCTGCTCCATGGCCTTGGAGTCTGCGGGGTTGGCTTGGATGTCCCTGAGGACGTCCATTACTGATTGTACGGACATTGTTAACGGAATGTGTGAGGGGAAGAGAGGTGTGGAGCGTGACGTGTTTATATGTGTTTTGGCTTAGCGGGGCGGAAAAAGCACGCCTTGGCTTGTTCCTACGTTATCCGGCGGGTGATAATGCACACTGTATGTAGAGTTTGAGATAAGCCCCAGGGGGAGGGAGACACCGAGTGAGGGTTTTTGGGAGCAGCTTACGGATGGGGGGTCAGGTGATGTATAAACGGGTGAATTTTCGTGGGTAATTTTTCGCCACATTTTTTCCCTTCTCTTCGCCACTCCATGCCCCATTCTGCTGTGCCCCAAACTTCCCCTCGTCATGTGTGCCTCCCTCCCAAGTAGACGTTATCTATCTACTTGTGGATATGCACCCTGGGGCTGCGTTTACCCCAGTTGGGAGATAACGGGGTTGATTATGCGCTTTTAATAGGCTGAGTTGGAGAGGCCAACAAGATAGCAATGGAATGAGCAAGTGGAAGCACGTGCTGACCTGGGTGTATAACACGTGACCTCAAATAAAAAAACACACACTCACTGCCAATTGCCTACTTCTCATCTCTAACATACATTACATCACTAGTAGCTCCGCACTATCGCTATCTCTATCGCATCTGACATGGCATAATCACGGCTCTACCGTGGTCCTACCGTAAAGGAGCCCACCAGATTCAAAGTTGAAACACCAACAGCCAAAAAGAGAAGTCAGCACGTCGCTCACTAACTCAATGGGTCGGTAGATAGAGCCTCAATAGACCTTGCTTCGCTCCGGTCTATTAAACCGTGTTCCAGAGTTACCCTGCGTTTTACTTTCTGCCACCGTGTCTTGTCCCTTGAGCTCATCTCCTACGTCATAGGTCACGCAACATATAGAACTTTGGTTTTTTTCGCCGTGGAAATCTCAATCTCAATTGGCTTAGTAACGCCATGTTTGGAGCCTTGCACTTCCACGCTATATGTATCCTTGTTGTTCTCCCGGGTAACGCAACAAAGGTGGAGGCGAGGCGATACGATATGCACAGCTATGACGCTGGGTGTGCGTGAGATCTGACATGTCATTGGGTTAATCCGATGTGATGGCGACATACTAGGTAATTGTTTTGTTGTTTGATTTTTTTGCACTATTTTCTCGCGGTAATGTTCTGTCTTGTCTTGTGTGTGTGCCTTGTATCTCAGCCTCCGTCGAGTCTTTCAAGAACAGACTTTTAGCTATCTCAGTTTCTTTTGGCTCGGGTTATCTCCGCATCTCGGAAAGACTCGGAGTGAAATAGTCAAACACCATTGTAACGGTGGTGTTATAGGGCTAGTGAGAGGGCAATATACAGACCGGGTTTATTCCATACGGTCCAATTAATCCTACAAAGCCCTTTTATATCACCACCCCTTCCCTCACCCTCCTCTGTCGTTGCCGTCTTTTCGTGTAAATCCGAACAACGCGAATCCTTCCTGTTCCACGTGAGATGTCCGACGTGGTGGCAGTCCATTGGTCGAGCTAAAGACCAAGTGTGTTTAACCCCAAAGACTAACCCTGTTGGCGATACACCAACGGTCGACTGAGGGATATAGAGTAGAAGTCGACGAAACGGGCTTGGAATCTCCGTTGTCGCGAAAATGCACGTCAATTGAGGCGCTACATGTATCTCCCAAGTATCACCAAACCTGTCCAGCGCTACAATGCATTCCATAACCCTTGTGAGTTTATCAACAGTCTAAGGTGTGCACTCGTACATGTGTATGTACCTATCTTACACCCGATAGTCCCCCCCAGCAAACACAGCTGTGGGGCATACCGCATAAGCAGGTTGGGCGCGTCTGGGAAAAATCCGTTGAGGTGCGTTTCCCATTTTGGCGACTCACTAAACCTCCATCAACCAAATTTCCGGGCTCTGGTTTATTCCCAGGTTAAACCACTTTGTCTGCATGTCTCATATTTGCGTTTGCGTTTCGTATTGGTCGAAAATTTTTCACCTTGGGCGAAAGAGTGTTCATGTGGGCACGCGATTTGATAGCGGAGGCCAACGAGGGTATATTTTGGGGCGAAATCCAACCAGTCCTTGGCTCGCGGCAGCCCACATGGGGGTAGGGGTGGTTGGACTCGCTTAAGCGCATAATCGCGTCGTCCACATCATGCACCTCATCGAGTTATGACCTCGGTTGACACCTGAAATTTAATGAAAAACGCAAAACCGTGCCAAAAAGCCAACCAGAAAGGGGTCCCTTGTGTCCGAAGAGAAATTGCGGACGTCCAAAACTACACATCTGTTTTTTGAAGCCGGCAAAAATGCCACAATAATCTACTCTATACCATTAGCAAAGTCCGAAAAGAATCCCGCTCTCATCCACCCTATCACAGCTATATCTACGACCCGTCGTCCAGGCAAATCGCTCATTCGACCAACTCAATTGGGCTCTAGCTTTGGTCTTCAGCTTTGCGTTTCCCGGAGTACTTAGGGAGCTGGGGCCCCCTTCGCACCTCTTCTTTTTTCCCCCGTGCCATTCACAAAGACCACAATGACCGAAAAGAGCAACTTCCTCGTCGACTTCCTCATGGGCGGTGTTTCCGCCGCCGTCTCCAAGACTGCTGCTGCTCCCATTGAGCGAGTCAAGCTCCTGATCCAGAACCAGGAGGAGATGATCAAGCAGGGCCGACTCTCTCGACCTTACGCCGGTATCATTGACTGTTTCAAGCGAACCGCCGCTGAGGAGGGTATCGCCTCTTTCTGGCGAGGTAACACCGCCAACGTCATCCGATACTTCCCTACCCAGGCTCTTAACTTTGCCTTCAAGGATAAGTTCAAGAAGATGTTCGGCTTCAAGAAGTCCGAGGGTTACTGGTGGTGGATGGCCGGTAACCTGGCTTCCGGTGGTCTTGCCGGTGCCACCTCTCTGGCTTTTGTCTACTCTCTGGATTACGCCCGAACCCGACTTGCCAACGATGCCAAGTCTGTTGCCAAGGACGGAAAGGCTGCTGGTGAGCGACAGTACAACGGTCTGATTGATGTCTACCGAAAGACCATTGCCTCTGACGGTATTGCCGGTCTCTACCGAGGTTTCGGTGTCTCCGTTGTTGGTATCATCGTCTACCGAGGTCTGTACTTCGGTATGTACGACTCCCTTAAGCCCGTTGTCCTTGTTGGTCCCCTCGAGGGTAACTTCCTGGCCTCTTTCCTGCTTGGATGGGCCGTCACCACCGGTGCTTCTACTGCCTCTTACCCTCTGGATACCGTCCGACGACGAATGATGATGACCTCCGGAACCGGCGTTAAGTACTCTTCCTCCATGGCCTGCATGGCCTCCATCATCAAGAACGAGGGTGTTGGATCTCTCTTCAAGGGTTGCGGTGCCAACATTCTCCGAGGTGTTGCCGGTGCTCTTGTCATCTCCATGTACGACCAGATGCAGATGATCATGTTCGGCAAGAAGTTCTAAGCTTGTTAGAAAATGTACATGTGAACTAATAAAATATGAACCAAGATAACGAGAGTAGAGTGTTGTATATTGTATATGTTCGTTCTTGTGGATGCGCTATCTGCTCTACTGTAGATGTTGTATCGTAGCGCATCTCGAGGTGCTAAATCTCAACACGTCGACGACAATAACTCCGGTAGATCCGATTGGCCAGGATGCCAAACTCTGTGCCAATAGTGTCTCACTCCGCAACTTTGATCTCGTCAGAGCGATGAGAGCTGGCATGCATGGAACGTGGTCAGAGGGTGTTTATTAGTGGTTACAAGTAAGATACTCATGTTGCAACACGTTCAACAGCGTTACAGTGGTGTAGGTATAATGGTAGGCTACAAGAATAAATGTCCGAATTATCCGAATTAACTATTCACTCAGTTACTGAATAGAGCCCTATGGTCGACTTGTTCTTATTATAAACTAATTAATAACGGATGACGTTACACAACTCGAACCAGAGCACGTATAACACTCACACACGTTTATCATACGAGTACACCAGAGTGATATCTGGTGTAGTATTCTTATATCCGTTATCTCCGGTCTTTGTTTAATCCGGACATGCACAACACACGTGTTCCATACTAAGCCTTTGACTGAACATCGTAATAGAACTGGCTAAAAGCGGTTACAACAGAAAGCTCTCGTTACTCTGGTTATCTCCGATAACCCCGCAAGGCTAACATGGTTTGTGGTTGGGTGACACACTTTTCGGCTAGAGTCAAGTAATTAGAGAGTTGGAATCCTGAGTTTAACCAGGTATAGCTGGGGTTTATCAAGTGGCTGGAAGGCTGGAGGGCTGGAAAGAGGCTGGTCAGAGGCTGGTACAGGTTATGAGTGGTGAGAAAATACGAAAATAAAAAAATAGAAGACCTTCTAGAACTGTCTCATAACTCTTGTGCCTCGGCTTGTGCTCGGCTTCCACTCATCGCTGTCTCGTTCTCTCATGTTTCATGTGTAGCAAGAACCGTTACTGTGCCTGAACTTTGACAGAAAAGAGATGAAATATACGAGCTGTACGAGTAAAGCGATGCGATGCGATTTCTACAAGTGTACAGTTACTGTATATTTTACTGAGTGGTAACTGTTGGTGATGTCTTCCCTTGACCCAGTAGTTGTTAGCTTAGAGTGTCTGTCCCAACTACTCCAAATAATAATCAGCCTTACAGTTAAGCTGATCACTTGCTACTTTGACTAACAAGCTTCATCTACCCCACCATACAGTTGACCTCAAACAGGCCCCATACCGAGCAACAAAGTGTTAGACCGTTGTGCCTGCTTCATTGTACTCTCTGTTGCTATTTTGACAAAAAAAAATCACAAAATCTGCCAACATCTGTCTCATTGAGTTCCCAAAATGAGTTCCCAAAATACCTGTTTAACCCATCCCAACTCGAAATAACTCAGGCTTAGTGCGATGTGAACTCTGTCCAGAGCAGAGCCGTGGCATACAGTATATGCTGTATTTGTACCATCTGGCAGGTGTCATTTTCCCACTAACATCTACTGTATTCGTCTTCTCCAAGCCTTCATTGCTACTACGCATTGCTCAAGCGACCATCTACTGTAGCAACCCGCTAAGCATCCGAAACGGTGCAGGTCTCAGTTTTGCGGAAGTTAATTGAGAGGGATGAGCGGGATTTTATGGAGTAAAAATACACACACGAATTTTGAAGGCCAAATCCTCACCTCCAAGCCCTCGAGGGGCTGACTTTTGTTGTTGTACTACTGTATGTATTGTTTATAATATCTGACACTTCCGTGGACTAGTCCGAGAATCTCATAATACAGTGCCCTACATCTCCATGTCTCAGAACCCGGTACAAGGGTACCCCGGTGTGTATAAGCGCTGTGCGGACGCTACTTTAGCGATTGTTTCTCATTGTCTTGTTTGAACTACACATCTTTTTCTTCTCGTTCTCTTTTCTCTATTTTTTTTCTTACGGCGCTGGTTTCCCCTGAATACACTTTTTTATTTTCTGATGGATGCACAAGGTGCATCAATATATGTGACGTTGTACAGTGTCAACAAGCTAAACACAACAACGTAGCACCCGTACCGTCTCTTGTATTCACCCAGAAACCCCGTATAACATACAATAACCCCCTCTTCATTCCGCAAACTCCTCATTTATCCCCCCAGCTACCCCATACACTTCAAACCCAGCTCCAGCAAACAAGCCTCGTCAACTCTATTTTCAATTTGAAATGCACCCTCTGCAGCACACAGCCAGCTCCAAGTAGGTTGCCGTAGTCCTATACCCCGCAGAACCGCTAACCGCTTTTTAAGCAGATTCCAGGACGTCAGAGAACTACGGCTCGGTGCATTTCTCGGTAAAAGTTTTCAAACGTCGAAAACCACGCCAAAACCACACCAAACGAACTAGTTGCCGGTAACTCGCTTCGCTCGTTACGATGAAACTATCAGTTACGCTTCTCACAGCCCTGGTGGCTACCGCTACGGCCAACTATGCCCCCATTCAAGTCCAATGTCCTACCGACGTCAACATTTCCCGTCCTGCTGACGGTCTGAGAGACGAGGAGGCCGATTATATCTCCGAGAGACATAAGAAGACGTCAAAGGCATACAGAGAGTACATTGGAGGGCTGGATATCAAGGCTCGAGGAGATAACTCGTTTGATTCCGACTCTTTTCTGAATGAAACTACCCCCAAATTGGCCATTGCTGCAGCTGGAGGAGGCTTCAGAGCCATGCTTATTGGAGCTGGAGTCATTGCAGCTCTGGACAACCGAGTGAACAAAGACGATAACAAGAACGGAGGCTTTTTGCAGTCTTCCGATTACCTGGCTGGACTGTCTGGAGGAGCTTGGTTGGTGGGTTCTCTGGTTCTCAACGATTGGCCTACTGTTCCTGAAATCCAGGCCGATCCTAATGTCTGGTACTTGAACAAGAGTATGGTGGGCTCTGTAGATCCTGGTTCCATGAACACTGTGGGTCTGTTTGCAAAGGTGCTCGCAGATACCACTTCCAAGCTTGCTGCTGGATATCAGACTTCTCTGACTGATCAGTGGGGTAGACTGGTTGCTTACCAGACTATTAATTCTTCTCATACCAAGGGCGGTCTGGACGCTACTGAAGTCACATGGTCGGGAATTCGAAACATCTCCTCCTTCACTTCTCATGATATGCCCTTTCCTATCATTCTTGGAGTGTCTCTGTTCCCCGGTACTTCTCATGATGTCTCTCAAATCGACTTTAACAACTCGGTCGTTGAGATGACTCCCTACGAATGGGGAACCTGGGACAAGTCCATCCGTCAGTTTGTCGATACCGAGTACTTGGGTACCAATATGGCTGATGGAAAGCCCACTGGTAACTGTACTAAGCGGTACGATAACGCTGGTTTTTTGATGGGAACCTCTTCTTCCATTTTCAACATGGATATGGCTGGACTTGGATTTGGCGGTTTCGAAAACATTCTCCTTCAGAACCTCTTTTCTGCTCTGGATATCGTCAACGAGGGCTCTTTTAACGTTGCCGTCTATGACCCCAACCCCTTCTACAAGCAGGCTTCAGTCAGCACCAACCAGACCATTTCCAAGGCTCTTTACGTGTGTGATGGTGGTTTCGACAAGGAATCCATCCCGATTCTGCCCTTCCTTCAGCCTGAAAGAGAGATTGATGTTGTGGTGGCTATTGATCCTTCCACTGATACTGAGGACCACTGGCCCGATGGAACTTCTCTGCGAGCTACCCAGCACAAGTCGGATTTCGAGTTTGGAAACAACATCTTCCCCAGAATCCCCAACAATGTCACTTTCCTCAACTCCAACCTCACCACTAAGCCTGCCTTCTTTGGATGCAACACTACGAATCTGGAAAAGTACAACAACACTGACCGATACTCTCCTGTTATCGTGTATGTGCCCATGTCTGATATCACCTACATGACCAACTTCTCTACTGGAAAGCTGTCCTACACTAATGAAGAGCAGCAGAGAACTATCAACAACGGTTACAACATGATGACCCGAAGTAACGGAACTGACGACTCCAACTGGGACAAGTGTCTGGGCTGTGTGTCTCTTTTGCGAGAATTCCAGCGACGAGATGCTGATGTTCCCAACGATTGTGAGCAGTGCTTCTCTGATTACTGCTACAACTAACCTTCTTTTCTCCACCATCTTTTTGACTAATTTCTAATCTAGCATCTGGAATGTATATAATTAGACTGTTCCAGTAATATATTTTTACACAATGAAACTGTACCATCTGTAGAAGCCCACATTCTAAGCCTATAGGTATATGCTTTGAGGGGAACTAGATGTAGACTAGTGGGTAGATGGGGAGTGTGGCGTGTTTGTAGAGTGTGTGGTGGTTGTTTTCGTGTTGTTTGGGTGTATTTACGCGTGTCTAAGGTGGTTCTTGATAATGGTTGTATTTCTCCTATTTACTTACACTTACTTGGTATACTCTATTCATGGTTACACTTTTGTTAGGCTATTCTGATAATATACATCCACTTCCTGGTTCCAGTTTTGACGCTACCGTACTTCTGAAAACACAGATATGCTCTAAATTGCCTCCTCTTTTATCTTGGCCTGTTTCAACGTTGATATATTGCCTCCATCGACTCTCGTATTTAGCTCATCAAGGTTGCATTAAGGTTTTCTAAAAATAGTGACGTCATGATGAGCTCTGTAAAGGGGTGTTCTATGGGGTTTTTAGCATACGATATTCGGTCTATGTTGGTCAATTGGTCTATCCCGAGTTTGGCAGTGTATTTAAACCGACTTTATGATGACTAATCTGTATATACGCACACTTACCAAGGCACTGTATACTGACCCCATTCTAGGGATGTAAAATACAGAGCAAGTCATGTGACCTGGAAGTGGTCAGATGCACTCATAATAACTACCATACGACTCACGTGACATCATATACTACCTCTACACCTTCCTATTTCGTCTGGGGTTGGGTGATTTTTTTTTTTTTTCGTTTTTCCTTCCCCAATCTTCCACCATCTCCACCACCTAAAGTTGCGCTCAATAAGATACGAATAACTTTGATGGAGTTTACGGCAACCTTGATGTGAAACTATTTTTGGACTAGTAAACCACCGTATGCCGCCCAATAGCGACGGATTTGTGTTTCTGACGGTCACATGATGTCCGGCATGCCCGATTGGGCCTTGTGGAGCCCCATTGCCCGGGTTACGTCTTTGTTTGGGCTTGTCCGCAGTAGCACAGCAAAAGTGACTGTTGCAGCAAGGTGCACGGAAGGTAGTGGAATGTTTAAGAGATGGTGAACTGTTACGGGCGTGTTTGTGTGCGTAGAAACACGTAAAACACACGTACGTGCCACCACACTCCCCCACACTCCCAAAAGTCAGCCGCTCGACTGTCTCAATTCTAACCAAATTTATCTTTGGCGTATAAGCCAGATGGCCCAACCTTCGAAACGTTTCCACGATGATATGCAAGAGTGCCCAGTTACGAAAGTCTAACCCATGGAATAGCGAGGAAGGAACGGGGGAATGGGAATCGTGGGACGTGTAGGCTAGATACGAGGGTACGGAGGCGAGATATCGACTCTCTGAGGTGTCAGCATCACGTGGACACCGTTAGTTTTCTCGTGCGACTACTCCAAGCTCTGATCCAAACAAAATTCACAACCCGAGCTAGTGTCTGCCCATCTCGTAATTACCTTTTTAGACCCGCATTGGTCAGCCGTTGTAGAAGGGGTGGTTGATGAGTAGGGAGTTGTAGGGTAGGTAGGGATATGGGAATGCTATAGAAATGACCACAAGAGCAGGGGGAACACAATGAACTGATCGGCATCCCAAACGGACGCTTGTAGCTCCCAATATCCACCTTCCAGTCCAACTTTTAACCTTTGGCATGCATCCATCTAGTTGATTCTACAGTCTTCTACCACCTGGCTTTAGAGATGCCTGTAAAAAAAACGCCATGTATATATACCCCCTCTCCCCCAGGAATATTTTCTCCATAAACAAACAACATGTCTAAATCAGTAGGAATCGATCTTGGAACCACATACTCTTGTGTGGCCCACTTTGCCAACGACCGGGTCGAGATTATCGCCAACGACCAGGGTAACCGAACCACTCCCTCTTTTGTCGCCTTCACCGACACTGAGCGACTCATTGGAGATGCCGCCAAGAACCAGGCCGCCATGAACCCCGTCAACACCGTGTTTGACGCCAAGCGACTCATTGGCCGAAAGTTCACCGATGAGGAGGTCCAGACCGATGCTAAGCACTTCCCCTTCAAGATTGTCGACAAGGGAGGCAAGCCCAACATTGAGGTTGAGTTCAAGGGTGAGACCAAGGTCTTCACCCCCGAGGAGATCTCTTCCATGATCCTCACCAAGATGAAGGAGACCGCTGAGGGCTACCTCGGTGGAAAGGTCACTGATGCCGTCATCACTGTGCCTGCCTACTTCAACGACTCTCAGCGACAGGCCACCAAGGATGCCGGTCTGATTGCCGGTCTCAACGTCCAGCGAATCATCAACGAGCCCACCGCTGCTGCCATTGCCTACGGTCTTGACAAGAAGGAGGAGGGCGAGCGAAACGTTCTCATCTTCGATCTTGGAGGAGGAACCTTTGATGTTTCTCTGCTGTCCATTGAGGACGGTATCTTTGAGGTCAAGGCTACTGCTGGAGATACTCATCTTGGTGGTGAGGATTTCGACAACCGACTCGTCAACCACTTCACTCAGGAGTTCAAGCGAAAGCACAAGAAGGACATTTCCACCAACCAGCGAGCTCTGCGACGACTTCGAACTGCCTGTGAGCGAGCTAAGCGAACTCTGTCTTCTTCTGCCCAGACCTCCATCGAGATCGACTCTCTCTACGAGGGTATCGATTTCTACACCTCCATCACTCGAGCTCGATTCGAGGAGCTGTGTCAGGATCTGTTCCGAGGCACCCTCGACCCCGTCGAGAAGGTCCTCCGAGACGCCAAGATGGACAAGTCTTCTGTTGACGAGATTGTCCTTGTTGGAGGTTCCACCCGAATCCCCAAGGTCCAGAAGCTCGTCTCCGACTACTTCAACGGTAAGGAGCCCAACCGATCCATCAACCCCGATGAGGCTGTTGCCTACGGAGCTGCTGTCCAGGCTGCCATTCTGTCTGGAGACACTTCTTCCAAGACCCAGGATCTGCTGCTGCTCGATGTTGCCCCTCTGTCTCTCGGTATTGAGACCGCTGGAGGTGTCATGACCAAGCTCATCCCCCGAAACTCCACCATCCCCACCAAGAAGTCCGAGACCTTCTCCACCTACGCTGACAACCAGCCCGGTGTCCTGATCCAGGTCTTTGAGGGAGAGCGAGCCCAGACCAAGGATAACAACATTCTCGGTAAGTTCGAGCTCACTGGTATCCCCCCTGCTCCCCGAGGTGTCCCCCAGATTGAGGTCACCTTTGATGTTGACGCTAACGGAATTCTCAACGTCTCCGCCGTCGAGAAGGGTACCGGAAAGACTCAGCAGATCACCATCACCAACGACAAGGGCCGACTTTCCAAGGAGGACATTGAGCGAATGGTCAACGAGGCTGAGAAGTACAAGGACGAGGACGAGAAGGAGGCTGCTCGAATCGCCGCCAAGAACGGCCTCGAGTCTTACGCCTACTCTCTCAAGAACACCCTCTCCGAGGAGAAGTTCAAGGAGAAGGTCGACGAGGCTGACCGAGAGAAGCTCGAGAAGGCCATCAACGAGACCATTGAGTTCCTTGACTCCACCCAGACCGGTGCCACCGAGGAGTACTCCGACAAGCAGAAGGAGCTCGAGGGTGTTGCCAACCCCATTCTCATGAAGTTCTACGGAGCTGAGGGTGGAGCTCCCGGCGGAATGCCCGGAGGAGCCCCTGGCGGATTCCCCGGTGCCGGTGAGGGTGCTGCCCCTGGTGGCGGCGAGGGCCCCACCGTTGAGGAGGTCGATTAAGCGAGAGGCTGCAAAGTATATATTTAATGATAGATGATTAGGAATACCTTACCAATAGTAGACAAGAGTAGATTGTAGATTGTAGATTGTAGATGCTTTCTAATGGTCATGTGAATATGGCTTTCTGGCAGTGTTCTTAATGATAAATTTTGTAAGTCTGTTTTCAAGGTGGGTGTTTGGTGAAAGAATACAATGGTTATTGAACATGAGTGGTCATTGGAAGATCTGTTTCATTATAGCTGAATACTGAAGTTGGTGATTCAGTGTGAATAGAAATACAACAATCATATGGAATGATTACAGTGAATGTTTAGCTGACAGTGTATCTTGATTCGTTCTTCATTATTAGAGTAAGGGCTTACCAGTAGGAGAAGCTCCTCAACACTCACCACTTGAACCAGTAGTTGTCATAAAAGTACAGCAAAATGGTTTCAATACAATTAAAGAGGTTTTTGTATAGTCAGTAAGGAACTATTAAAAG
Organism: Yarrowia sp. JCM 30694; assembly: GCA_001600515.1. NCBI lineage: Eukaryota > Fungi > Ascomycota > Dipodascomycetes > Dipodascales > Yarrowia > Yarrowia sp. JCM 30694. The sequence continues at coordinate 1,159,993 of BCKF01000005.1, read as the reverse complement.
TAAGTGTTTTCATTTGTAGCTGACTGGTTCTGTCTATCTTCATGTGAGCTTAGAGTAATAAAGTAAAGGCCATTAGAAGAGACTCTACACTTCTCCATAATGACCCTAGGGCTCAGTAGAGTTGATACTATCAATGAATGCCCTTGAATACACACTATGGTAAAAGTACAGGTCCTTCAAGCTACTGTACAACCTGTTCAGATATCTACATGATGTTACAGTTCTGACCATATCCTCCTTGGACTACTCAGTTGTTCAATGCCAGCTTTCCATTGAAGGATTTTAAAGTGTCCGAATTAGAATGAGCCAGTTCCTCTATTTCAAGAGTCTTCCTAAGGCTTTAGTTATCTTTAAGGTCTTCCAAGTCTTCCTTATGTCTCCGTTATACTGTAACCTCAACATGTCTACCGAGTGCTCTAATAGTGCCCTAATTGAGCCTCTAAAACTTCACAGACTCTTTCAAACACCCCCAAAAGCTCTTATTTCACTCCTAAAACACCACCCACACCATTTTCACCTCCCCATCCAAAATCCCTCTGCTTATAGACCAGAACAAAACACCACAACTCTCATAATAATGACCTTAGAACTTAGCTGACTTCTTCACAGAACTCCCCACCATTCAAATACCATCCTGACAAAAATTCACACCCCTCACTCCACTAATACCCATTCTACCCACACAACCCACACACCTCAACTACCAGATCAAGTAATTACTTACACCTTCCATCCCTCCTCAACAACACCTTCCCTCACCACTCCAACCCAAACTATCTTACCCCCACTTCCCCTCATCTATTTTTAATATCATCGTATATCTCACTCTCTCACCCTCCATCTAATCTCCTCCAGCTCTCACGATATCACCGCTAAAACCTTATCATGTGAAAACCAAATGGCCACGTGGAAATGTCATGTCTCATCATGTGGAGACCCTTGTGGCTGTGGAGTGAAATGAGCTTGGCAGGTGGGTGATTACTCAGCCAACGCTATTCTCCTGTTTGTGTCTCTTATTGAAAGCCATAACGAACTCCATATTATACCGGTGATCTCCGTAATTCTATTATATCTCATATCTCACGCTTTACGCTTATCTGGCTTCTATTTGTATTGAGTGTGTGTGTTGTGCTCTATGAGTGTGTTCGTGGCTCTGGTGTGTGCTGGGACTTTAGGGTTAGGGTTGTCTGCTCCAACAGGAAAGACCCAGGTGTCGCCTCCTTAATATCACAAACACACACTCACATAAAGTCCGTTTCAACACTTCATCAGTTCAACTTCGATACACGCAAATACGATGAATACCGAGTGGTGAGTTCTACGCAGGGACGGTGCGTCTGTGCACATACCCAGGTTTCAAACACCAGCTTTCCACCCACCACTAGCTTCTTGTGGCTTTGTTTATGTCTTCTGTTTACCGCGCAACCGGAGTTACGTGTTGTGGAAATGGATGGATGGCGTTGCAAGTGATAAGTGGCGGCGAGGGGACTACGTGGAGGATGTGGCAACAGTTACACAAACCGGGCTGTTGATGGTTGCTCTACAGCACAAGTACTAACCATTAGAGTAAAAAGAGATGAAGGGGAGATTAGGATCTCGCGTGAGAGCGATAACCGCGCGGAGGTCGTGGGGACGACACGGCCGGTGTGGTGGATGATATGATGCGTGTTTTTGGCGATACCCAGTTGAGGCTCACGTGGCAGTGGCGTTTGATCAGCCATACAACTACCGACTACCAAGCACTACCAGCGACAGTTTGGTAACTCACGCTACGCTACGCGCTTCGCTGCGCTCTGCGCTACGCTCTGCTCCGCTTTGCTTCCTACTAACACAGATACGACTACCTCTTCAAGCTGCTTCTCATTGGAGATTCCGGTGTGGGCAAGTCTTGTCTGCTTCTTCGATTCGCCGACGATACCTACACTGACTCTTACATCTCCACCATTGGTGTGGATTTCAAGATCAGAACTTTAGAGCTGGAGGGAAAGACCGTCAAGCTGCAGATTGTGAGTATCTACGACTACGACCATTTTTGGACAACTACTAACCCAGTGGGATACTGCTGGACAGGAGCGATTCCGAACCATCACTTCTTCATACTACCGAGGCGCCCACGGTATCATTGTCGTCTACGATGTGACTGACCAGGACACATTCAACAACGTCAAGACTTGGTTCCACGAGATTGACCGATACGCCACCGAGGGAGTCAACAAGCTGCTTGTGGGAAACAAGTCGGATATCACCGACAAGAAGGTTGTAGAGTACACTGTGGCCAAGGAGTTTGCCGACTCCCTGGGAATCCCCTTCCTGGAGACCTCGGCTAAGAACGCCACCAACGTTGAGCAGGCATTTTTGACCATGGCACGTCAGATCAAGGAGCGAATGGGTGGTGCTGCCGAGAACACCGCCGCCAAGGCCAATGTTAACCTCCGAGGCCAGAATGTCTCTCAGGGTTCCAGCAGCTCTTGCTGTTAACTAGTCAATTAATGGGTTGAGATGTAGTAAATGGACTGAATGTTATGATTGTACTTGCTGATTATGAGTAGCTAGTAGGAGTGTGGTTGTAGCTAGAGAGAAAAAATGAAATGTATTACTGTATGAGTACTGTATTCTGAATGTGTTAGCTGTGGCAGTAATCACCTTCAGTAGAGAAGATGGTGTTCTACCATCAAGGTACATACTGTACGGTCAGCTATATCAGATTGTGACAAGACACCGATACCAGGTAGCATGTTTAGTACAGCTTGTTAATACAGCATGGCAAAATAGCATGGAAATATAGCTAGCATGGTGATACAGTATCAGTTGGTAGTACATACTGGTACTACCAGTGTACTTCTTGAAGCATTGTAGTCAAGGTGGTGGTTCTAATTAACACTGTATGTACAGTAAATGAATAGAACAGTCCCCTATTCTAATCATTAGGGTGCTGTGTTTAATGTGGTTATGTTACCTGACACTGTAAAGGATTCCATACAGTGCTCAATGTAACCATGAAGACAACCTGCAAGACTATAGAGAGGACAATGAGATAACAAGTTTGGACTTGCCATTGGTACAGTATATACTGTACCTCCACGGAAGATATATCAATAATGACTGCATTTGGACAGTTCTACTGATGGTGATGTTCCATGGAAGTTCTTTGTAAGCTTCTTTTGACCGTTGTGTAGGAAAAGGACCGATGTTTTACGAAGACGTTTATATCTGCTCAATGAGTACTGGTACAGTATAACTGACTGTTATTAAATCAAAATGTTAGTTTTCACTCTTTTCACTCGATTTCGATTGACCTTGTGACTCACTTTTATTCACACGTTTATTCATGTCACCATCCACTCATGAGAAAGTGATTACAATCCGACTCAACCGACTTGACAATTGTAAGTGAAAAGTTTTCAGAGGAAGAGAGACATGAGGTCTGTGTAATAATATCAAGGCATTGTCCATAATAAATTGCAAAGGGCCGAACAGTTGCCTCTGTGGATCGGGTACCTGTGGATCGTAAGTGGATCGTACAGTGGATCTATGGTTACAGGTTAAGCCTACAATAAAGGACAGTTTTTTCTTAGTTACAGTGAGACAAGTGGATACTTGTGCCAGACACTTGTGCAAGTCTTGTTCAAGACAAAGCAGCTCTAACTGTCCCGGCCGGGCCGAGAATACTACGTTGAACAATGAACGGAACGCACTAATTCGAAAACGTCAAATGTCGCGGCTATCATGTAAATCCAACATTCGATTTTTCAAGTTCCAAGAATAAACCACCTTTTAGAACTTTTAGAAGTCCTTTTAGAAGTCCTTCCGGTTGATCAACTTTGAACAGACTTATTCGCCGATGCCGATACCGCCAATTGACTCTTTGACGCTCACTTCCTTCGCATAGGTCGTATATCTCGATTATGCGGGTATATCTGATAATGGGTCTTTGGTTAGACATTTTATTTTTTTATTGATCAACATTAATTAGTTTGTTGAGCGAGGTGATTGGTGGGAGCTAGGTTGTCTTATTGGAGATCAGCAGAGTTGAAACTCGGCTAAAGTGGCCTCTATGATAATTGCTGCCATACGTGCACTGTATATGAGGCATTTCGGCGTCTTGGGGCTTCTTCTTGGTTCTTTTTCTTTGGCCAAATGCGTTCTTTTTGTTTGTCTACACCTTGGGGCACCTCTTTCTCTCTTTCTCTCTTTCTTTGTGCCTCACCCAGAGAACCACGTTGACAAAAGACAGGCTGCATACGAGAGTCAATGTTACGGGTAAAATTGAGAGAGTTCGACAGAGTTTCCGGAAAAAATCGAGAAAAAAAAGACAAAAGAAATGAAATACGTAAAAAATCGAAAAATAGTGACAACCAACACCACCAACACTTCAATCAATGGCACTACTCGTACAGTAGCAGCTACCCCACCAATATGGCTGCTGGTGTGCTCTAAGACAGACCCTGGTCCTTTTAGCCCTGGTCGACCCTGGTCTCTCACTATCGGCTCGCTCACTTCGTACTTGCACATGAGCACATGCTACGGCGCATAGACAAGCCCGGGCTGCTTTCTTTTGCTCCAATATACGTATCTCTCTGCACGGCAACTCTCGTACGATCCGTGGTTGTGGATTAAAGATAGGGCACGGATAAGGCGTTGGCCGGAAGATCGACAGGACGGAGTACGTATTAGCACGTTTAAACCTAACTGTCAGTGAGTACCAGTAGTGAAGTGGGAATAACGATCATGCTACCGTAATTTCAGCTGAGTAATCAATTTGAGTGCCAAGTATGAACGTGCCAAATATGAACACTTGACGCCTCAGTGTCTCATGACTAAGACCCACTGGACTTGTTAGAAGCAGAGGTTTTTTCGTCGTTAGTTTGTCAGTGCAGTGGATCGTATGCAGCCGTTGAAAGTTGAAACCATGAGTGGGTCGTCGAGCGAAGAAACTCGTGAAAGCCGGTAAAAGTCGTGAGGATCTACCGTGCTAATGCTGTCCATGGGTTTTATGAAGTTATTATGGACTACGACCTGGTGTTAGAGTGTGTTAGAGTATGTTAGAGGTTAGAGTGTCAGAACAGCCAAACGGACGTCTGAAAGCCACCTGCACACACCAAGGGGGACATGAATATGTGAATGTGTCTCTGAGGTAGCAAGAATGAAGGGTCCAGGCACGTCAGGCACGACACGAGGTATGTAGCGTTCAGATGAAACGAGGTACCCGCCCCTCTCGACCCCTGAGTCTGTTATGATAATATCTGCATGAGACAGAAGGGAATGTGTGGAGTGGTTTCAGAGGTGCAGAAGCAGGTGGATACTCAGGGGCACACTCACGGATGGGCAAAAGAAAATACATCTACTGGTACAGAGTCGAGACACATTTCCACGTCCTCCTGATAGCGTGCATTGTCTGTCAGCTTGTGTCATTTAACCGTGCCAAAAAGGTTTGATAGGCAGTCAATGTCAAACGTGCTGCAAGAATGAATACTGTGCCTGATTATCGTATTGTCAAGGTGAAACTGTAGAAGATTGTGGAATATTTTTTACCGGAATCAATCATACTGTAGTCGTACATCTGATCATACCCACTATTCAGCGTAACACTAGCTCAAATAACAGGTCAACAAGATAGCTTACCCGTACGTACTTAACAGTAAACTTTCTCTGGAGTAATCTTGTTAGTCGTCCAAACGTTCATTGCGTTATCTGGATCGACCATACGGCTCTACAAAGCTCTGAACGGCTCTGAAGTTTGATACCTGTACGTTCTCAACACTCCTCGGATATATTGAGCCGGTTCTATAAGCACATCTTGCCAGTATGGCCCGTGTCATGGGCTAGGCTAGTTGGTCCACCACAACATATGCTCTTGTTGACCACACAGTCGCATAACCTTGTTATATCCGAAAAACTCTTTTTCGACAATCGACAAGACACACAATAAATGATGGACAAAAGGTGGTTACCAGAAATCGTATCGTTCAGAACAACCTTCAGACGCCGCTCGAAGTGTACAAACATGAGACATTGAGATATTTGCCGTGGGCCGTAGTACAGTAGCAATAGCCCAAGTAGAAGACTAGAATGACACGTCTTGAGTAGCTAAAGAGAACCACTACCGTGTCTACTATGCTGAAAAACTACAATGTGCTTGTATTGGAATATCGTCATCATCCTACCGTTGCTTTTTCTGGGGGCTTATCCTTGTAACATAACATCTAAGATATTCTCCTCAGCTTGGCGGTATCATAACTGTAACATAGGAGAGATGTATGGTGGTTTGAGCGGTGGTTGCTGGTATGGACAGAATATTTTGTCCAACTCATCTGTACCCGCTCAGGGGTGCGCCATTGTGAGCATCTGCGAGAGAGTACAATACTACGTAGGGCACGATGAAACAGCCGGAATTTGGAAAAAGCAAGTCCACCTCCACTCTCATCGCGACTCAATGCAGTGAGCCACTGTGCTGTGCATAACTGGGAATAGGAGATAGGGAGGCAATAGGGGAGCGGGTTTTTTTTGCGATTTTTTTTTTGTTGCTCGTCGGTATCTTCAATGTACACCCCGGTCAAGACGGCGCCCGATTAGTACTCTGGAGCTGTAAGGCGAGAGATTTGCAGTAGATCTCGTCGATCGGTAGTTGCCTGTCGTGGCCGAGGTGTGTGTACAGCCAGGCCGTCTAGGCGAACAAGGTTCACAAAAGAAATGCAAACATGTGCATTAAACTGTATTGCCCAAACTTAAACCATGGCTGAACTAGCTCAGACCCAAAGTGGTAATGAGCATAGGTGGAAGGCTGCATCCACAGGGTACGTGTTGTGTCTCAGACAGGGGCCCAGAGCTCTCTCTGGAGACGGGCCACAGTGGAGCAGAGCTGTGGGATGGAAAGCGTGCGTCGTAAGACACGTCCCGAGACCCATTCCGCACCGACATTCCACCTCCTCCTGCGTCCACATCCCATCAAGGCTGTTTAACATCCATGTCTGACCACCACCCCTACTAAACCTTGTGCCAAACCCAAACCTAAAGCCCCACCACTGGAACGAACGACATGGTGATATAAAGCCTGGGGGCCTCCCACCTCCAACTTTCTATCTTCAACCCTCACGGTCTCTACATTCCTTCCTTCAATTCTCGAGCAACAAGACTGGTTCTTGCCTCACACTTTCCTTATTACCCACCGACCACAGACTACTCGTGACTCTCTCCTTGATACCACCCCCCGACAACTACAACAATGAAGTTCTCCACCGCCCTCCTTACCTCTCTCGCCGCCTTTGTGGCCGCCGCCCCCATCGACTGTGATGACGACAACAAGCTTGTTGCCCGAGACGTCGTGACCGTCTTCGCCGAGGAGACCACCTACGTCTACGCCAACCAGGAGGCTGCCCCCGCTCCTTCTGCCACCCCCTCTCCCGAGGCCAAGGCCCAGGACGCCGGCAACGTCGTCTACCAGTACGTCTACGTTACTGTTGACCAGAACGGAAACCTCATCCAGAACACCGCTGTTGAGACCAAGGCTGCTGACCCCGCCCCCACCCAGGAGGCCCCCAAGTCCCAGGCCCCTGCTCCCGCCCCCGCCAAGTCTGAGGCTCCCTCTTTCCAGGCCAAGGCCGGTGAGTCCGCCAAGGTCCAGACCCCCGCCCCCAAGCCCTCTCCCTCCCCCAAGGCTGCTCCTTCTCCTCAGCCCGAGGCCCCCGCCAAGTCCTCCAACCTGGACTCTTGGTCCCAGTCCATCCTGGACACCCAGAACGCCAAGCGTGCCCAGCACCAGGTTGGCGCCTTTGCCTGGAACGAGACTCTCGCTTCCTTTGCTGCTGACTACCTCGAGAAGGCTCAGTGCAACTTTGAGCACTCCGGTGGCCCTTACGGTGAGAACCTCGCCATGGGCTACCCCTCTGCCCAGGCCGCCGTCAACGGATGGTACGACGAGGTGAAGGACTACAACTTTGCCCAGGGAGATTTCTCCATGGCCACCGGTCACTTCACCCAGATGGTGTGGAAGGGCTCCAACCAGCTCGGATGCGCCAAGAAGGAGTGCGGCGGCAACGGTGCTTACGTTGTCTGCGAGTACTACCCTCGAGGTAACATCATTGGCGCCTTTGCTCAGAACGTTCTCAACTAAGCGTCTTTCTCTCTTTTTTGAGGCCGTCTCTTGAAAACACACCTATACTTACTGTTCGCATTATTATCTCTTAGTCGCTGGCGACGTAGATTAATTATTTTGATACTTCACAAACCACCCCCCGTTTTTTTCTGTATTTGTTTTTTCCCCTTAGTCGGGGTTTTTTGCACCCTCCAGACACTCTTCTTGGCTCATTCTCAACTCAATCGCGAAATGTGCAAGAGTGCCGATCGGGTGGATACAGAAGGAAATATACTTTGATAAGAATGTATCGTACTGTTTTTGAGCCGTAGTAGCCTTGTTGTAGCCTGGAGAGCAAAAAGTAAATAATAAATAATAACAAGATCCTTGTCTCACGTTATAATAAGAGATTCCCATCAGCTCCAACGGTACAACTACAGCAGAGTACGCCTTGTCATGCTTCCGGGGTAAGGGTGCAGACGACTGGACGTTCTGGAACAGGGGTATGGACGAATGTGTGCATTTGGCCGTGAGGTGTCAAAAACTCAGCCTCAGAGACCTTGGGGCCATCAGGTGACACTGACGTCACAGCCCCAGTGTGCCATAGAAGCCGTTTATTGCTCCGCTGCACTGCGTTGTATTGTTTTTTCGGCCCCAAAAAATGGCCTCAAACATGGCCCAAGTGGCTAATTACAATAGCTTGTGCTCCAGCAAAATAGGCTTTTCATCTTTTATTATGTGTTGAAATCGATGCAACTTAAACGCGTAATGGAATGCAGATTCTGAAAGCTTAAATGCTAAACCGTCGGATTCGTCTGACCATCACCAGCCCATCGCTGTTTGAAGGCAAGCAAGCTTGATGAGCATCGTAGAGGCAGATACTACGCTGTGAAAATACCTCGGTGAAAGCTCCGATCGTTGGAGATCCGTTATCTCGTCTGTTGCTTTTTTTGGCTTGTTTACGCCCAGCTTTCTCTCTCTGCTAAAGTCGGCTGTGTCCACAAGTTGACAAAAAAGTGACGGGACATGTCTCAGTGGTGCACGTGCGGTAAAAAAAAAGCGGGTTTTTGCTGAAAACGCCTCAACCACGTTTTTCAATGTAGATATCTCCGGATCTAACCAATCCCGCACACTAACAGCAGTCTGTCGAAAACCGACCTCCGCTAGTGCTACTTCTAGTACCGAGCAGCCCACTAAGTGATTACTTAACCACACTAAAGCTTCTGTTGACGAAAAAAGGTTCGTCTAGAGGACCCTTTCGGGAGCCTTCCAAACAGTGCACACATGAGGTCTCTGCCTTGTCATCCCGTAGATCAACGGCTCCAGCGTATACGCTGTACAACCCCTACTACAGTGTGTGATGATCCTAAATAGATCTTCCTACCAGGTACGAGACTTTTGACTGTGTACACTTGAGTCTTGATTGTACAATTGCTATACAGCTGGATGCCCGTATGTCTCTGGTGAAACTTCTGTATGCTTCTTTTCCTCATGGGGACAAATCCCTCACGCGATTCTGTGTGACACGTGCCCTGCTTTATTGACTGCCCAACGCGTCGGGTGACTGCCCGGTTGCAGTTCGGTTTTGTGCTTTTCTCTGTAGCTCGCACAGCATGCGTTTTTCCACAGACGCACAACGCGTTGTTGTCATGCAGGAGTGCAGGACTCGACGCAACGTCCCAATCACTCAGGCGACTTAGCTCAGGCCCATCGATGACGTAGGGGGCAATGTAACGTCACCTACCCTGAAACAAATAGTTGACGTCTCCTTGAATTTCTGGACACCTCCTGTCGTTTCAGAAACCGCATGTCAGTCTAGACGGTATTATTGTAAAATGAAAACCCTCACAGCCCAAAAGTGCGCGTTTAGTGCACGTCCAGACATGGGCTAGCGTCAAACGGTATTAAGCAGCTCTGTTGCTTCAATGATCGACAATGGGCCCAAATCCCTGCAGTAATAGTGACGATCTTGTCGGAATAAAACACGCTTCGATAATGGGCGTGTAGGGAAACCGAGGCAGGGTCCAGGATCGTCGAAAAAAACGAGCCGTTCCGGAGAATGCGGAATTGCAATAATCCGACCCGATACCGAGGTTCCAACTGAGACAGTGGCTTCTATACTTGTACCAGGCACGATACCAGTTGTGCTTGCATTCCTAAGATCCTGGGCCGAAAGATGGAGTGATCAAAACATCGGATACGATACGATACGAGTGTACTCGTGCTTTCGCGTCTAGACTCGGTCTGTAACACGCTTCGTGTGAATTTCGTGTTGTGTCTCAGGACTGGTTAGACAGTCTCAAACCTCTTACACCTCTTACACTGGGCAAATATTTCAACTCTGAGTCACTGATACCAGTAGCAGACTTGAATGTACGTTTCAAAGACATGTTTGAGGTCGCTGTATTGGGCTATGGGCTTCTTCAGCCTCATTGCTACATTCTTATGATGCTTACGGTATTCAAAAAGTCATTCTATACATCTTTCTCATACATCCCTCAGGTTGGTCATGCTTATTCAAAGAGTACGAGTCAACACAGCCCTTCTTCCGATCTCCATTGGTATATACCACGAGTAGCAATCGAGTAGCAACAGGCCTCTTGCTGTGCTGCTGATATTGTAGGAGTATGTATACTATGCCTTCGTATAGTCCGTACCTTTGATGTATGACTAGATATCTACCATAGATGCTATACCTTGGTTACAGACAACAGTCCAACCCTTACTCTTTGTGGCTTGGAACTACCATCATACTAAAGCCATGTGTAACCTACAGGACAGTCTCTACAGATTCGGAAGTCATAAAGTCATAATGTATTGTACAAGTACATACTGTACAGTTAATGTCTACTCCAATCAGGAGTTAATGATAGACAGTCATTTAGCAGTCAGCTGAAGACTGTCCGAGCAGAGTTAGATAGAATGGTTATGATAGCAGCGAAGGTACAAACATGTTCGCTTCGCTCACATGTTTGTATGTTAACTCAGCGCTCGCACACTCGCAGACATGTTCGCTACGCTCACATGACGCTCATGTGCTCACAACTTCTCCACCGGCCCCTCAAAATCCGCCTCGTCAATATCACTATCCTCATGCCAATCATACTCCCCCTCATCCTCCGAACTCATAAACTCCTTGGCGATATCGTTAAACAGCCTATGTCCCTTGATCAGCAGCTCATCAGTACCATTTTGAATACTCTGTTTCAACTGCTGTGACGAATGCTTCAATTTCAGAGTCGGTTGCTGTTGCTGAAACGCTCTCTGAGCTCTGAACATGAGACTCTTCTTTTTGGCAATTGATAACCGTGGTGATTGAGAAGGAGATATAGTAGCCTCCTTAACTTCCGAGTACGGCGATAAGGCTCTAGGAAGCATAGATTGACGTCTACTTTCTCGTCGAGGAGAATACTCCAGTTTTGGCATATCTTCCTCATCTGGCTTACCAATACCAATACTCTCTCTGACTGATCTAAAGGTAGAAGATCTCTTGAGCTGTCCTAACAAACCCTCCTCAGGTTCAGCTTTAGGAGTACTGATTTTTCCTGGGCTTCGAACTGACGTTTCTGACGTTCCCACAGTTCGTCTCGTCACCATGGCACTGTACTTATCACTGAGAGTAGCGATTTCTCTCTCTGCCAAAGCCAGCTCTGTTTTCAGATCAAGCACCTTTCTCTGCTTGGCAGCAATGGCTTTGAGAATATCATCTTCAGTAACGTTCGGATCAGACGTGAAACTCGACACGTCTGATCTGATAGAAGCTGCTGAAGAACCCACCTTTCCGTTAGAACTTCCAGAGCTCTCCTCCAGACTATCAATGCGATGCAGCTTGTTCAACGAGTCAAATTGACGGTTCAGATCGCGGTTCATCTCCACAAGCATCAATTTGGCCAAACCCGTGCTCTGACTGACCACACGGGCCTTGTGGTGGCTTCCATTCCCTCCTGGACTGCCCAAGTTGCCGTACTTTGATACTCGGGCGTCTGGAGATGTACCTGACGGAATATGCAGTCCTGAAGAACGTCGTCTTGGCTCAGACTTGATTTTGGAAAGCTGACGACGGTGAGAGTACCGTCTGGGCGTTTTGGGCGAGTCTGTCATGTCGTAGGGTTGTGTGTAACGCCGTGCGTGGAGACGATGAGAGACGATATGGTTTTGGAGTGACGAAAAGCTTATTTCGTGTTTGGGCCGAAAGTGGTAATACCCAAACAACTGGGTTTAGGAGGGTGGACGGTTAAGGGGGAGGGTTAGGGAGTTGGGGGTTTGAATGGAGGATATTATGGGCCTGGTGAAGGTCATGTGACTTTTGTTTAGACGATTTTACACTCTGATCACCGTTGGAATGAGTATCTTCTTGTATCCACCTCTAACTTTATACACCGTCCAAGCTTCCAGAACAATATCATTCATGCGTACCAAGCGGAAGATATTATGATGCAGAGGTGATGGCTACAGACACATGTTAGCCAGGTACCCACATGCTTAGTTAGAGTGCAGGGGAGAGGGTGTATGTGCGTTTTTTGCAGGCTACAAAAATTTCAGATCAAACTCAGAAATCGGAATTTTCAGGAGCTCGCCACAGCACACCAGAACAACTTGAATACACCAAAACATACCACCAGATAGCCAAAGACCCCACCTTTCTAACTATCTAATCCATATTCCTCTACGACCCCTAGATCAGCCGCAAAACGCGAAAACTCTATTTGACAATTTCTTCCTCAACATGCCTCTACCACGCCGGATCTCACCAAAGTCCGCAATAGTTTAGTGGCTAGAATTTCCGCCTGTCAGGTTATACCAGCACGCGGGGGACCGGAGTTCAATTCTCCGTTGCGGAGTATCTTTTTGCCGTCCAAAAAGTGGTTCTTTTTGCTGTATTTCTGGTGACTTAGTAAGCACTTAGAGGATGGTTGAGAGCAAGACCCAGGGGCGGTTTTTTTAATGAATGAAACGCTTGAGAAACACTAGAAGAAGAAGAAGCACATACTGTACTTGGCTGTTGTACATTTCACCTCTTTACATCTCGTATTAACATCCATCTCTGACCTGTCATATTGGCATCACTCCATTAGTTACCCTCATTAGATAATGCAGGTAGATATGCTCCGAGACACAGTCTAACCACACACCTTGTTACTCAGCCCAGAGTAGTCAGGGTTAGTCAGAGTTTTTTAAAATCGACCATATGATCCAGTCACGTGTAACCACCAAGGTACAACCCAGTCTAGACCTCCAAACCCCACAAACCGAAACCTACGCCACCTACGCCACATGCATGATGATACGGCACTTCGGACCCCGATACCCAACTTTAATCCGCCACTATATAGGCGATAGGCCTTGCTTTGCTGTCCTCGGGTAAACGATGAGAGTGGTATTCAACATTGTGGCTGCTCTGAGAGTCGTCTCTGCTCTGCGGCAATTCGAACAGGAGCCCTTGCATCATGTCTACGATGGAATCAAGGATTTGACTCGACAGGGTGTTTCTGATGGTTCTTTCAGAGTCACTGATCCGGCGGAATTGAACGTGGATGCTGTAAAGCAGCATTCTGGATACTTTGATTTCGAGCAGGACAACAAGCATCTGTTTTTCTGGTTCTTTGAGTCCCGAAACGACCCCAAAACTGATCCTGTGGTTCTATGGATCAATGGAGGTCCTGGATGTTCTTCTATCAAGGGCATGTTCTTTGAAATGGGTTCTGCCAAGGTCCAGAAGGACCAAAAATTGGTTGATAACCCTTATGCCTGGAACGCTAACGCTTCTGTTATCTACCTTGATCAACCTGTTAACACTGGATACTCATACTCTTCAGATGAACATCGAGTCAATTCAACCAGACAAGCTGCTAAAGATGTTCATTTGTTCCTCAATAAGTTCTTTGAAGAGTACCCTGAGTACTCAGATCTCGACTTCCATGTGGCTGGAGAATCTTATGCTGGACATTACATTCCTGCTATTGCTACAGAGATTCAGAGCCACAAGGAGAAGAACTACGAGCTGAAATCGGTGCTTATTGGAAACGGTGTTACTGACGAGAAAACTCAGGTTCCTTACTTCCAGTCTATGGCTTGTGGAGAAGGAGGATACCCTTCTGTTCTGTCTGAAGACACTTGTAAACAGATGAAGGATGCTGTAGGGGACTGTCAGACGCTCATTCAGCACTGCTGGGATAACCCCAAGAACAAACTGCAGTGTTACGGAGCTATGAACTACTGTCTGTCTATTTCTGTCGAGCCTTACATGAGAGAAGGAGGACGAAACGCTTATGATGTTAGAGACGTTTGTTCCGAGTCTGGATGTTACGAAGACGAAAATATCGCTATTGAAAAGTACCTCAACACCGAGCATGTTCAGAAAGTCCTTGGAGTCCATGATATTGAACATGTCGGATGCAGAGGGTCTGTTGGTAACGAGTTTGGTCTCAACGGAGACTACGAGCTTCCTTTCCATTTTGATGTTGCTGATCTGCTTGATAGCGGTCTACCTGTGCTTTTGTACTCTGGAGACAAGGATTTCCGATGCAATTGGCTTGGAAACAAGGCGTGGTCTGATAAGCTTGAGTGGAAGGGCTCCAAGGAGTACTCTGAAGCTCCTATCAAGAGATGGTACACTGATATCGACGGAAAGGATGTTGCTGCAGGTGAAGTTAAGCAGTCAGGCGAGTTGACTTTCCTCAGAGTCTTCGATGCTGGTCATATGGTTCCTCATGATCAGCCTGAGACCAGTTTGGATATGTTGAACAGATGGATTTCAGGAGGTGATTTCAGCTAGGCTATGAGAAGCGAGTACCGAACTGTTCAACCGTATTAACCATATAGATAAAATATTATTGCAGATATTGCAGAAGTATTACGACTGAGTTGTATTCCACACACTTTACAAAAATGTTGAGTTGGTTGATGAAGTATACAAGGAGTTGTACCATAGACATAGAGCTCAACTACAGTAAAGAACAATGATAGCACATTGACTGATACAAGCACATCTTTATCTACTTGTAGGCCCTATTGTCTGATTCTTAACATGAAAGCATGTTCTGAAGCTCTTCAAAGATACTATTATGTTACACTTCACTTTCTATACTTGAAGATTGTAGATAAAAGAGCAAATTTCGACCTATAAACACTCCAAATACCCCACCATGGAATTCCCACCTTCAAACATTCAGTTTTCAAGATTCTAGACCACTTCTAAGGTTCCACACAACCTCAAAAATCACAACCCCCTCAAAACGGCAATTAACCAGATTTCCACCCGGAAAAGCACACACCTGATACTCCTCCACCTGCCCTATCCACCCATACCAATTATATACCCCTAAATACCCCAGAACGCCCTCAAAAACGCCGAAGAAAATTTCTTTTTTAACTTTGAATACGCCCAACGCTCCTCGGACCTCACCGCCGGTCTAGTGGTGTAATGGTTATCACGTCTCGCTCACATTAGCTCCGCTATGGGTGCCGAGGAGGCTCAGAGTTCGATCCTCTGCTGGATCATTTTTCGTCTGTCCTACAGGCATTATTTTTTGCATGTTGTGGGTCCCACCTGATGTGGAATCGTGCGTGTATCTTTTTTGCCCATTTACTTGGCTTTAGTTGGATTAAGGTTATTTAGTTGGGATGTTGAACTAAAGCTACGATATGGAACATGATACAGTCGTTCTTTCTACAATATACACTTGTTTTATACTCATAATGTCATGTATTTATAGTCACTAATGTTTTAATAGTTGGTATGTTGATGATGCTACTGGTTTTGC
Source organism: Yarrowia sp. JCM 30694 (assembly GCA_001600515.1). Taxonomy (NCBI): domain Eukaryota; kingdom Fungi; phylum Ascomycota; class Dipodascomycetes; order Dipodascales; genus Yarrowia; species Yarrowia sp. JCM 30694. Next base: position 1,144,159 of record BCKF01000005.1, on the reverse strand, counting down.
TTGTAGTTGTAAGCAAGATAATAAAGGAATGCACAGGTGGGTTGGCCGAGGAAAAAAGTGAACCAAAAGGCACAGTTTCCAAGGAAAGGCCCCAGCGACGAGTTGACGTGCTGCAGGTTTTCCGTCGCCATAATCAGCGGCACCTGAGACATCATGCAGAAAAACGCCGCTCCAATGATGTTATGGGTGGGGATGCCTACCACCAGTTCATGAATGACGGCTGAAAAGAAGAAGACGACGACTGAGGCGTTGAAACGCGACATGCCTCGTGCCAGGAGGGGAACGTAGACATGGTGTCGGAAGTACTGGTTGACTGGCTTGTTCCAAAGAGTCCAGTATTGGCCAATAGACCGAGAGTTCCACCATTGCTGGTAGAAAGTTCTGTTTCCGAAACGGGTCACTTCTGCGATGAGATTGAGACAGTTTTGGAAAAAGGCGTAGAATCCAACCAGCCAGATCATCATGGAGACAGATGCCAGTTTCATGAGACGTTCGGAAATGTTGGCATAGTCCAATTTGGGCTGGAAAAAGAGAGTCAGACAAGACTGCATGATAGGATAGGCGTACTGAAAGACCAGAAACTGGATGAGAATGCACAGAGACACGAGTTCAAAGAGGTTTCTTGCCACGTGTTTCACTCGGATCTTTTCAGTCTTGGGGTAGACTGGTTGGTAGACCAGAGTAGGAGCAAACCAAAAGTAGAGCAGGTTTGACAAAGTCACATTCTGAGGATACGGCAGCTGAGCGTAATAAGCAGGAGTAACCTCAATTTCAGCCAGAGTCTCTGCATCATCAGAACTTGAAGAAGAAGTCTCCTTTTCGTCCTGGGTTTTGTCGAGTTTTTGGGCCAAAATCGACGCCTTTCTGAGATCGGCGTTTGTGAGTGCGTACGATGCCAGTTTCATGCTCAGAATGACTGCAATGAACTCCACAATGGTTCCTGCCACGGGATTAGGCAGATAGTAGTAAACCACATAGGACAGCAAAGTAATCGAAGACAGCGTGTTCATGGTATGCAGAAGGCCCACGGCCACGTAGTGGTGTTTGTTGGAGAGAAAGAGCAGTTTTGCGGCACTTTCGATAGCATACGCCATGAGAATATGAGCATATGCTACACCAATAAGCAACCCCGTAAGTTGCCATTCAGAAGGAGTGATTTGCGGGTCGAAAAACGGGTTGCTGATGCCGTACTTGAGGTAGTTTTCGAATGCAAGCCGCAGGTTCCCCACAATGAGAATGATCATTCCAATGTTCTTGAAGCCCTTGAACGACGGGTTGGAGCCGTCATAGTCTCGAGAAAGCATCGACGTGGAGCAGCACGTGTGCACGGGCTTGATGTGTAGGAATGGCGTTTTGGACGACGGAGAAGGACCCGAGGGCTTCTTTGGAGCGGTCATGGTGAGTCCACTGAGCGACAAGGACGACGAGTTTTTCATTCGGGTTCTGGAAGAGGCTCTAGAGGACGGTTGTGACGACTGTCGTGAGGGAGGGCCGCTTTCGTAGCCGTTTTTTTGCGCCTTGAGCACGTCGATTTTTCGGCGTCGGACTTCCATTGTTAGCAAAGATTGATATGGTGTGGTGTGTGGTATGAGTGTATAATAGCTTAACTGTTATCGAGAGTATCCATGCAGATTGCTGTAGGTGGTGTAGAGTTACAGGCGAGTTGAGGTGGTTTGGTGTGTTTGTGGTGGTACTGTGGCTTCAGCAAAAGTATTTAAAGAGGGCCAAGTCCACGTTTTTGAGGGTCTTTTTGCGCTTGCTGGTGCTTGCTAGTATGCCGTGGGTTGTTGTCTAATCACCCGTTTGGTCAAGGTTAATGCCCTCTGGAATGTGAGTGTTTGGAAGATCCGGTGGATAGGGTTGGGTGGGAGTTGCTCTGGGAACGGCGTCTATATATAACGAAGAAGGTGTGTTTTGTGCAGACAAAGACGGGCTTGTTCTGCCACACGCTGGCTCTAGAGCCCAAGTCGCACTCGAGACGTATGCTCATGCGTTTGGTCTAAAGTTTGCTAGGTGGGGTGCAGCTGCTTCCAGGGTATAAGGGAGGGGCTGAGAGAAAAGATTTCCAGGAATTTCCGTATCGCGATTTTCTGTAAATCACTCGTAGACGCTATTATCACCCTATCAGCCACCTCAATGGCTTGTCTCTACTCCTCCTACAGCTCTGTTACACTGCTGGGAGCCACTAGTCAGCCCCAATGCCTTGTCCTACGCCAAGCTTGGTTTGGCGCACATGTACAATCCTGAGTGAAGTAAGAGGACGATACGATAGTGTGATTATGACGACGAGCAAGTGCAACATTTGCTGTTTGCACAGTTATTACTACGTTTAATATCATCCTATCTCTACACGCATCCTGTACACAGCTCGCTTGTACATTATCGTGCAAGCGGAGGAAAAAATACGACGTGGTGCAGCCGAGGCAAGTGCATGAGACGACGATCAGCCGGAACTCTACCGAGGGAAAGGTGAGCCAGGTGAGACATGTAGAGACTTGTTAGTATGGCGCGATGAAGAAAAACGGGCTATTTCCGATTCCACCATGTCTAGTGGCATCTACAGGGTGCATGAATAATAACACATACGAGCCGACAGAAGCCAATTGGGCTGTTAGCATGACGCATGTAGACATTCTACTTTGGCGGACAGTCGTCACTCGATAACTCCGTCTTCTCACGAAAAAGATCGGGTCAAACGTCATCGGAGATTTGAACTGTAAACTTTTCGAAACATGCGAAAAGAGAAAAGAAGGACAATCGCAAAACTGAGCCGGTATGTTGGACCTGGTACATGGACGTGCGGCTAGAGCAATACATTGCCATACGCCTTTGCTGCAGCTCGTATATCGGTCTACAAGATATATAACATGGCTCTATCTGCTGCTATTGTCTGTCGTATTATTTTCGTGGTTATGACAATCCCGATATCAAAGTTGGGTTAGCTCAGGTCGGCACTAAGACCCTTGTCTGCGTGAGCCTAGGTCCGCACTACCGGATTAATTCCCTTGGCTTATACCGACTGAGACACGCTGAAACGACTCGGAGCCTCGGAAACACGTCATACGAGAAACAGAGACATGGGCAGCCAAACGAGAACCTGGGAGCTGAGACAGAGATGAAAAGACGGCTTTATAGGGAGATATTCTAGGGAGTTCTGGACAGTAGCTCCGTGTAAAGCTCGGGTAATTTCATGCAGGACTAGACCATCGCATGGTATGATTGCGGAACAGATATTATTCGGAGCTTGATTCAGGGTAGAGCTGGTAGGTACAGCCACAGATCAGGTAATTCCACAGCAGCTAATTATACTACTCCTGAACGTGATAGTGACTTGTACATTTTTGAGATTAACCGCGACCCCTGAAGGTCTGTGATGCCTTATCCAGGTGGAGTATGGCTCAAGACGGAGTGACAGTTGAGGGCATAGTGTCAGTGTCAAGTATCAAGGGTACTGTAGACTGTCAAGCAGGAATGTATGGATTGGGAAATCTCGGTGGGTGGAGGAAAAATGATGGAAACAGATGCTGTCACTGCTGCCAGATCGGATAGTGACATTTTCTTGATTATTGGTCAGATCTGAGTAAGGACACTGGAATAAGATCATGTCTAAGTGCCCATGAAAATAAGAATACCCTTAGCTAGAGAGTGTCAAGCAACAGAAGCTAAGAGGTGTAAAGGAGATTGTAGTGGAGACACATGATATTACACAGATAGCTGTTTTAGACCTGATTGATGAATGTTGGAAATGAGCTTTCTCGCTTGACTCGAACTCTGAAGAGTGTTATAGTATGATGGTTGGATCTACAACTATGAATAACTATCGGTACCATACTAACAGTATTGAAGAGGGCACAGTATTCTAAGATATTACAGAAGTACTGTATACATTTCTCATTAGCAGTTCTACAAGTTCCATAGCCCTGGATAACCCTGAGCCCTGAACATCAGCTTTGGGGCCTCTTCTTAGAGCTCACACTATAGCTAGCCTCTTGAAGTGTAACACTGTGGCCACCTTATCTTAAGCATAGCCAAAGATAGAGTCCCAATTGAACTAGACTACATCTTATACAGTAGCTACCACTACCAACCCCCACTACAGCAGAACACCTGTTTGCCAGACCTCCTCCTTCTAACAATTAAATGAATACTTTGAATTTTACACAACTTCTCCTCCTCTCATACCTTTTCCGGAAAGACCCACAGACAAATGTAGTCTGTGGGTTCGTCTGATGGCTAACTATGGCTACTGGTAACTAGACTCACAGACTCGCTTCGCTCGTCCGTTCGTCTAGTTTACCAGATCTCCCTCCACCTTCTCCTCCATAATCGCTCCAATAGCGTCCATGTGCAGAATCCACTGTCGGTACTCCATACCGCACTTGCCCATCCATCCCTCAATCTTTCTAGAGTTGTTGAGCTCGAAGCCAGCGGCCTGGAGCAGGTTTTCGGCCTCGTTCTCAGCAGAAATAGTCTCAATGATGATTCGGTTAGCATGGGGCTTGACCTTCTTGCTGGTAACGTCTCTGGCAGTGTTGACGGCCCAGAACAGCAGATCCATACCGAGTCCGGTTCGTCGGTACTTTCGCATCACAGTCCAAGCGGTAATATACACAGCCTGGTCCTCAATGGGGAACTTGTAGTAGTTGTTTTCGTTCTCCTTGTCAATCTCGTCGGACAGAGCAAGCAGACACACGGCGACAACAGTGCCGTTGAACAGGTAGGCCTTGGTATCGGACTGAGGAACAAGCACATCAGACACCACAGAGCTCTCAGCGTCTCGGATGAGTTTATCGGTAGTTCGGCTGGCCAGCGACAGAGTGGCAATGGTCACAGCACACATGAAGACCAGGAACTTTCCAAAATCATCAACAGGGTCGTTGAAGACTCGAACCAAAACATACAACGACAGCAGAGCGCCCAGAGTGTAGTAGTGGAAAATGACCCGTCGGTTGGCCCGGTTACGTCGCTGCGCAAGAGCGTCCGTCACCAGCTTGAAGCAGCTGACGATGTTTTCCGACGTCGAAGTGACGGAAATCTCCTCAAACGTGCCGGATGCTTCTCGTCGAGGATGTCGAGGCTCCTCCACCACTGCTCCCTCGGGAGACACGGGAACGTCCTTGACGTTGATGGGCTTGGGGTCGCCCTGCTTTCGATTTCGGGCGTCCGATTTTTTCACAGAGGTCGACATTTTGGTGGTGATGGTGTTGAGACGAGATGTTGCTGAGATAAATGTTCCACTACCTCTCTTAGGCTAACGTTATGTCGGGTCGATTAGCCTTGACCAGAGGTATACAACGGGAGTGGATTGGGTGGGAATGGGTTAGGAGATGGCATTTTTGGACTCTCCAGAGCTCTACGATTACAACCATGTCAGAATTATTCAATTTGCTTACACACACCTCCTCCTAACCTCTCTCGACCCTGTCCTCGCCTCCCATCACCATGCGCTTTTACTGCACCCCCAAGCTCTATTTCGGCTGAGCAGAGGACCCACATGCAGACCAGGGCACGTGCCCAGCATATTGTGGATGGTTGGCTGACTTTTATACCTTGGCAATTGGGTGTGCAAAACGAGTTTGACAGCGAGCTCTTTGATTAGCGCAGTTTTAAAATTTTTCCCAGCCTAGCAAAATAAAACCGCATGTTTAGTGTCGGCGGAAATGTCGTATTTGCGAGATCGACGGAGTTAACGAGTGAGTATATGGGTGTTAGTCAGCGTCATGAGATGATTCAAATATTGCCTGTATATTCTTTATAATCGTTCTGGTTGTTGTTACATCAACCCACTGAACTCCACTGATACTGCCATTCTGACGTTGCATTGCTAATCGAGATTAGGTGGCTAAAATAAGGTAAGAATCAGATAAGTAAATAGTTGGGAGAAGGTCACGGAAGGATGCCGAGTAAACGGGGTAATATGGCAGGTATGAGAATAAAAACAACAGCAATGGATTCGCACGAGCGCGCTGATTACAACGCTACATTCAGATTCTCTCTACCATGCCCGAAACGTCCAGCTGAAGAGTCCTAAGCTCAGCCTCGATCTTGACAGGACTTTATTTTGCCTCTGCTAGATTCTCAGATAGGCTCTCGATCCGATGCCTTATGAGGATAGGGCTGACCAGCATACTGAAGTAGACAAACAAATACATCAATACAGCACTGTAGCCACATTATCACTGTACAAAGCTACTTGCATACTTGCACAAATACAGAAGTATTCTACATAGCCACTTGTAGATTGTCTACTGTGCTCTCTATACACAGGCCACACCTACAGCTCTAAGCTTACACATCTACAACCCATGTTCATACACAATTCTTTTTTTTCTTTTTCATACAAAACTCATATTCAGCTCATATCTCATACTGGTCGCACTCGCTCGCAGTTGTCGTTAAATTAATCCAGGTTAATATGGACGGCCTTGGCCTGGGTGTAAATAGAAAGACCGTACTCTCCGAGTTCTCGGCCAATACCACTCTGCTTGACTCCTCCGAAAGGCACTCGGGGGTCAGAGTCGTTATCCGAGTTGACCCAGACCTGGCCAGCTCGCAGCTCCTTGACGACTCGGTGAGCTCGTCGAATGTTCTCAGTGAACAGAGCAGCGGCAAGACCGTAGGGAGTATCGTTGGCCTTGGCAATGGCCTCCTCCTCGGTCTTGAAGGTGTCGATGACGACCACGGGGCCGAAAATCTCCTCCTTCCAGATAGTCATGTCCTTGTTGACACCAGTAAAGGCAGTAGGCTTGATGAAGTAGCCCTTGCCGTTCTGGGGAGCAGCCTCTCCTCCGAGAATACACTTGGCGCCCTCAGCCTTGCCCTTCTCAATGTATCCGAGCACCTTGTCAAACTGGATCTTGTTGACCTGGGGACCATGAGAGGTGTTCTTGTCAAGAGGACATCCGAGAATAGAAGCCTCATTGCACTGCTTGACAAAGCCCTCAATGAACTTCTCGGCAATGCCCTCCTGGACAATGATTCGAGAGGTGGCAGAACACACCTGGCCCATGTTGTACATGATACCAATGTGGGCCCACTCAATGGCCTTGGCCAGATCACAGTCGTCAAAGATGACAAGGGGAGACTTTCCTCCAAGCTCCATGGTCACAGCCTTCATGTTTCCAGTGGCAGCCTTCATGACAGATCGGCCAGTGGCAGTAGAACCAGTGAAGGCAATCTTGTCAACGTCAGGGTGCTCAGCCAGTCGGTTACCAGCCTTGGCTCCATAGCCGTTAACCACATTAACCACACCAGGAGGGAAGCCGGCCTCCTTGACCAGGTTGCAGATGACCAGCATCGACAGAGGAGTGTACTCGGAGAGCTTCATGACGAGCACGTTACCAGCAGCCAGACAAGGTCCAAGCTTCCAAGCAGCCATGGCAATGGGGTAGTTCCAGGGAATGATCTGGCCACACACTCCATAAGGCTCGTGGATGGTGTAGGCGAACTTTTCGTTGGAGGTGGAGATGGTGACTCCGTTACCGGCCTTCTCGGCCAGACCAGAGTAGTATCGAAGAACGTAGATGAGCTCGTCAACGTCTCCGTCACAGTTGCCGTACTTGGGCTTTCCAGAGTCAGCAGCCTCAATGGACGTCAGAAGATCCTTGTTCTTCTCGACGAGATCAGCGAGCTTTCGCATGAGCTCGGCTCGCTCAGCGCCAGTGACCTTTCGCCACACGTTCTCGTAACAGGCTCGAGCAGCAGCAACGGCCTTGTCGACATCAGCCTCATCTGCAGCCTCAACGGAACAGATGACGGTTTCGGTGGCGGGGTTAATGGACTCAATTGAGCCTCCATGACCGTCGACCCACTCGTTGTTGATGAAGAGCTTGGTGGGCTGGTCGTAGGACTTGCCGTCGGGAAGGGTGACTTGCACTAGGTTAGGAGCGGCGGTGGGAGCGGCCTTCTTGGGGGCCTTGTAGATGGCAAACGAGTTGTTGGTCGCCAGGTGACCGTGCAATTGTGATAGTCTGTACATGGTCAAGTTGTGGGAAGATAACAGATCAGAGATAGTAGAGATCAATGCTTATCTCAATGCCAATTCAATGCAATGCCTGTACTCAATGGATGCAATACCACTTGTGCCTTCGCTCATACTCACTTATATGTATTTCAAAGTGTTTCCGGTGAATGTGGATAAGATGCAAAGATGCAGAGGGGCTGAGAAAAGTGCGGAGATTGGAGCGGAGAAACTTCCAGGGCAAAGATAAGATGGGGTACCGCCAAACTCAGTTTACCACTACTTCTTGGTCCTCATGCATGCGCTTTGCCTAAAACGGCAATCTGATGCGGCAAACTTTCAACGGCATCTGCCCTGGGCTTCAATCCACACCTATCGCCTGCTATCAGCTCCTCCAACCCAAGATCACTAATCACCAAATACAGTTCTCAGGATGCATCTCGGCCACAGCCCGGGTCTACGCTGCACAAAGATAACGGCCGGAGCAAGTACAGCAAGTGGATCACTAACCAGAATGAAGAGGGCGAGATTCGGCTCTTTATGTGGGGTTGAAAATTCTCATTCTGCACATCGTCCCATGTCCGTGAGCAGAATAACCTCATACAGGGTCCAGTACAAGATCCCATACAGGGCAATCTCTACCGCCAGAGCTAAGCCATACAACGTTTTGGCTATCGAGACGTCATGTGACGATACATGTGCAGCGATCATATCACGTGACCAGGATTCGGCTACTCTAGTCGACCATGTCAAAATCACTCTGGATTCATCTTTGCAAGGAGGTGTCAATCCGGCCTTGGCTACGGCTCATCATCATTCAAGTGTAGGACCTCTGGTTCGAGACCTGCTTGAGAAACATAAAGAGACAAAAATCGACCTAGTGTGCGCTACAAGAGGTCCAGGACTGCCAGGATGTCTCTCGTCAGGTGTAACTTTTGCAAAGGGACTGTCTGTAGGGCTGGGAGTGCCTTACTTGGGTGTCCATCACATGTTGGCTCATCTACTAACTCCTAGACTGTTTGAAGCTGCAAAGGGGTATGAAGGACATAAAACGGAGTTTCCTTTCTTGTCACTACTCGTTTCTGGAGGTCATACTATGCTGGTTCTGAGTAAGTCTCTCTATGATCATACTGTTCTCTGTAATACAGCAGATGTAGCTATTGGAGACGCTTTGGACAAGTGTGCACGAGAACTAGGTCTTACAGGCAACATGCTGGGCAAAGTAATGGACCAGTACTGTCGATCAGCCGAAGCTCCTTCTAATCACTGGGATATGCCCATGCCTCTCGATAACAGAAACGATATTCGATATTCGTTCACAGCCTTTCATTCTTTTGTCGCAAAGAGACAAAGACTGTGGCCTATTGAAACCACTCCAGAACTCGCTCTGGAAGTTCAAACGGCAATCTTCAACCATCTCATGAAAAAAACAGAAGCCACTTTCAACGCATACAAGAAGGAGATTGCTGGAGCTACTACTCTGGTGTGTTCTGGAGGAGTAGCAGCTAACCCGAGACTCAGAAGGGCTCTGAATGAGCTCTGTGATAAATACAAGCTGCAAGCAGTGTTCCCAGACCCTTACTGGTGCACTGATAACGCTGCCATGATTGGATGGGCAGGTATCGAGCTGTATGAAGATGGATATAAAAGTGACATGTCCGGATTTCAGATTCCCAAGTGGCCCTTGGCAGAGTTTGAAAAGACGGTTTAAAAGGAGGATTTGTACATAGAGCTGGGGGTATCCCAGCAATGCATTACTGTTATTTAAGTAAGTTGGTAACTAGAGTTTGGTGTTTGTTGGAAAGTGAATATTGAGGGTTAGGGACGGTTATCTGGGGTTTTAATTAGATGAATCTGATGATACGAGTCAGGAGATTACAACGAGATAGATATTGTTCCCGTAGTACCACCATGGTATCGGGTCTGAATGAGGTATAAAGTACCGCCCATTAGGTAATAAGGTTTACCACGGCATCGGGTACCGAGAAATTAAGGTTGTGGTTCACTCTGGTGCATTTACTTGATATGCTAAGTGGTAGTTGACATTGTGAAGTAAACAGATGATAGCAAATAAAATACTCCGAAAACCAGTACAAAAAGCACACAAGAGTGTTAAAATACCCGATATTATATCAGGAATTGCACCAAAAACAATGAATTTGCTTCCAAACTGCTTTAAAACGCCTCATTCAGTGTCAGCTGACTATGGAGGGCTTCAGCTGACTGTGGAGGGCTCACTGTACACTCCACCACTCCCACTGAGGTGTTTAAAACGTGCTGTGGCTTTAAGTCGATCGACAATCGAGTCGAGAGCTCTAGACTTTGGTTAGTTCAGGTACGGAAGCCAGAGCAGTAAAGAATCATTTTTCGGAGTAAGGAATCTACGATACAAGTAGACAGGAAATCGTTCAAGTTACACAAACACTTGTACCCACCTGTTTATACACACACGGCACAAACCATACAAGCCTCACACTGCACCCAAAGTAACCTATCCCACTCTGTCAAAACCTCCACCTCTATAAGCTCCGAGGCTTAGATACTCCACTTAGTCTGAGGGTATAAAAAGAAAAGCAATTTGAATGTGACCATTGCCACAGTATGACAAAATCAGTCACCAGTTATTGTACTCAACATTCTTCTGTAGTGTAAGTACAAATACAAATATCACTCAGTTTCTCGGACTTGTTAGTACCGGTACTCTACATACAGGTAACGAACACTTGTTTGTACCCTGGTTCATGTGGACACAGCACTGTATATCGTTACGTATTGCCACAGCCTCTCAATGTGGACTTTACCTCTACATTTGGCTGTGACGCCATCATGCACTTTTCTAGCTTTCAATTCTGTCTGCTATAGGCCAGAAGTGAGCCGAAGCGAAGCAGAAGCTCAGAGTTGGCCGTCATGGTTAGAGGTGGAAGTGGAGTGGAAGTGGGCATGTTACAGTGGGTTATATTTAGTCTGTGTGTGTTTCTGTGTGTGTTTGTGTCTGTGTCACATTTGCCACTGCACTGCCTACTGTATCATCACTTCATGTCGCTCGTATCGTATCCCGTCTCCACTTGGCTACACTGCCGGAAGGCTAAAGAGCTATTTTTACCTGTGGGACGATGAGAGAAGCGTCCAGAGCGTTTATGGTTTGGGAACATTGCCATTTGGCACTTAACCGCTAAACGCCTTGGGAGTTAGTTTGAGAAGAGGCAGTGGAAACGAGGCACTTCCAACTGAGATTTTGGAAAAATAATCACATAATCGTGATTAGCTGGTCAATATGAACAGAATGAAACTTTTAAAAATCCACTTTTGACCATTTTCAGTCGTTTTCTGGGGCACCCAAATCCCTCGACAGGAACAAGGTTCTTCTCGACATGATCAGCCCTCTGCTTGGAGAGCTTATCGTGCCTCTCTCCGGGATATTGTGAGGGACTAATAAATAGCATGGGGCCCTGTAGTACGCCGGTTACGTGAACCTATACACTCACTCACCACTACCATGCTCTTTTCCAAGTTCATTGCTCACATTCTCTTGGCCACTGCCGTCTCCTCGGCCGCCCTCCCTGTCGCTTACTCGGACGATACCGAGCTGGTTGAGCGAAAGGACGCCAAGGAGGTTTTCAGCGAAATCGGCAACTTCTTCAAGACCGGAGACATCCACGACGATGGCAAGCACAACCACAAGGAGAAGCGAAAGAACGCCAAGGAGGTTTTCTCTGAGATTGGCAACTTCTTCAAGACTGGCGATATTCACGACGACGGAAAGCACCACAACAAGCGAGAGGACGTCTGGGGCGAGATTGGCAACTTTTTTAAGACCGGAGATATCCACGATGATGGAAAGAAGCACGACGAGGGCAAGAAGAACGACGACAACTAACCTGATTGATTCAGTATAGATTCTTATAATTGATTTTACCATTTGTTAATTGGAGCTGTAGAAAGACCTGTAGAAGAGGAGTTAGAAGTGTTCAGCTTTGTTCTATGATTATTCATACACTGAGTTGTGTTTGAATGTCTACTGTACTTTAAACATGATGCCTCACTCACAGCTAACAAAGCACTTAAATAGTTGTTATGGCAAACCAATATCCACTACTCTAGTTGCAGACCGTCCAGAATTTGTCATTCCATTAATCCAGACCATGCTCTTCGGTTCTTCTCACAAAGAAACCCTACCCGAGACAAGGTTTCTTATCATGTCAGACAAATGGGCAGTTAGTCCGTTTGGGGTGTGTCTTAGTTGTGAGAAGGCAGTGTGAAAACAGTTGTAGAGGGGTTTTATTTGGACAAAAAAGTTGCTGCTGTGTATCTGTTTTGCTGGTTGTGATGTTCTGAAGGCAGACCTATGCATCACTATAAGACGTTGTGAATAATAACACTGTCCGTAGCTATAAGGAGGTAAGAGAAGCAGTATTAGAGAGTTGATCTTTAGGTAAATAGTACGTTTTAGTTCTACAAAAAAAAACAAAAAACACTGCTTTTCTCTTTGTGTCTACTATTAAACAATCTGTATGGACACAAGTTGAATCATTCATGGTTCTTTCTATTATCATAGTCACAAGACAGCCGTCCTTCATTCCATACTGATCTGTTTCAAGTCCAACTCCTTACACTCTTTAAACTTGTCAAACAAGAATAAAGACCACAGCATGAATAAGGCTATGGTCTGTTACAGTAGCTACACAGCACCCCATATGAAGCTCATAGCACTTACAAGGTCGTCAAATACGACACTACACAAGCTAAATACAGTGCGCGAAACCTCACTTCGTTCGGTTTCTTTCGTTTATATCATCTTATAGTTAATTATATGCTGTCGAGACACCCCGACCATGCCCAGTATGTATACATTATCGGATGAGAACGCTGTCGAACCGTTCTCCGGCAACGGACCCTCCTCCCATGGAATGCTTGACGTTTCGCTTGAACTCCTCTCGGTTGGCCGTCATTTGATGTGCAGCATCTGTGTTAGCAAAAATAAATAAAATGGAAAAAAACCCGACATTCTATACTCACCCTTATTCAACGGATCTGATGCATTGGGTTCCAAAAACAGGTACTGAAGACCGATCATCACGGCGTTTCTGTGTTAGCAAGGTGAAATAAAACAAGATCCACCCCTTAGGAGTGTCCTAGAAACAAAAACACGCCATTAGGAAATGTTTCCTTGATCCACTCCTTCACGACATAAATGTCTGTAAAGTCGAAGATCCACATCTTCGGGGGACATTTTAGGAGACATAAATGTCTCCTAAACGTCCCCTAAGCGTACTCACAAACTCAACACTGGCTTCCAGTCCTCTCGCAGAATATTCAGACAAACATTGCCCTCCAAATCAATGTTAGGATGGTACACCTTCTGCAGACACTTGACCTTCGGGGGCTCATGGGGAAAGTTGGGATTCACGTAAAACGAGAATCGGAACTCGCCGCCCTGGTAAAAACCCTCATCGGGCCGCACAGTGAGCTCGAAGTTCATGAGATCCTCTTCGGAAGGAAAATGCGTCTTCATGGTCGATGGCAAGGACAACTCGGACAAATCTTTCTGGACTCGGAGCTGAGCGGCAGTCACCTTTTTTTTGGTGCTGCCGCCCTCTGCGGCCTGCTTTTCCTTCATGCTCCAGATCTTCAACATGTTTGTATGACGTGGTGTTGTGGCGGTTATCCACTTCCATTAAGCCTGCATGGCTGAATTATGAGCACGACCAAAGTTGAGGGTTAGGGATGTGATAAGCAAGTGCAACGGGAGCAAGAGACAAGCTGTGTGTCTATGTTGTTAGCAACTGGAACAACTACAAGTATCGTACTGGTAGCCACTCTACAGATCTACAAGATGTGCTGAGAAGATAAGAAGAATGTGGCGTGCTTACTAAGCTATGATTCAGATTGTGTCATACTTGTACGAGTATTAGCTAGATGTGTAATGATGACAAGCACTTAGTTCGTGGTGTTCTGTTGCTCAAGATATTAATGTGCATTTTTACAGTCAGTAATTTTTCATCCGTCTTTTTATACTCAGCTATTTTTCAGTCACTACAAGTATATTTCACCCCACCTCATGCATATCTTTTTATCACCACCTTATTTTAATTTATTTCCATCTTTTCAACACCACACATGAAGACCAAAACGAAACCCAAGAGAGTGAGAATCTCAAGAGTAGCCGGAGACGCTCCTACATCGACCCAGATGACCGACCAGGAGTACGCAGCGGCTCTGGCTCAGCAGCAACAGGCATATATGCCCAAGAACCTCGCTACAAAGGCAGGACCAGGTCTTCCCTCTTCTTCAACAACCACACCAGCAGTCAACTCACTGACAGAAACACATACTGTCAAGCGAGAAGGCGGTGGCAAAAAGTGGGAAGATCCTTCTCTTCTAGAATGGGACCCTTCACACTTTAGACTGTTTGTAGGCAACCTGTCTGGAGAGGTGACGACGGAAAACGTGCACCGCGCGTTTCAAAAGTACAAGTCGCTCTCCAAGGCCAAGGTGGTCAAGGACAAGGTGTCTGAAAAGTGCGCCGGGTACGGCTTTGTGTCGTTTTCCGACGCAGACGACTACTTCAAGGCGTTCAAGGAAATGGACGGTAAGTATATTGGCAACCATCCCGTGCAACTCAAGCGGGCCAAGACGGAAATCAAGGCCGTGGCAAAGAAGAAGGGTAAGTCGTATGAGCGAGCTAGGCCTTATTAAGCAACAGCTACAATCCAGCTATATAGTTAATTTATTCTGTACCATACGAAAGAACACACTACGGCTATCAAATACATATAATCGTTTATTCATAAGGTGAGTGGAGTGTTATGTTCTAGGGCTCTTTATCGTGACCTTAAAGTGGTGGCCTTAAGGACGACCTTAAAATGAGTTCCCTTAAAAGGTAACTTCAAAGTGTCTAATTTAGATCCTTCAAAAGTGCTCCTCAAAGTCACTGTAGTCAGGCACATCACTGGTAACGTGCTCATAAGAGCCAATATCGCTCAGGAGATCATCAACCGTCACATCAGTAAAAGAGGACTGAGAATGGGACCGAGAAGATCGTCCAGAACGTCCAGATCGAGAAACAACAACAATGGGCTCGTTAGTCTGAGTAGGACCAACTGTACCGCTGGAAGAGACAGAGTCGAGAATAGGGAATCTCACTGAAGAAGTAGAGATATCTCCGGAGGAAGAACCAACAGACTCAGACTCAACAACAGCACCGGTCTTCACGTCAAACTGCACAAAACCGTGCTTCTGAGCATGGCTCTTGGCTCGAGAAGGGTAGCAAGTACCGCACACGTCGAAATCCACACACGACTGGCAGTGGAATCGAGACTCGGCAATAGGGTCCATACAGTAGTCGCAAACGAAAGTATCGGCATCGGAAACAGGGTGGGGTTCAGCGGCAGCAGGAGTGTCCACCTTGACGACCCAGGGGATCTCTTCCTGAGCTCCAGACAGTCCAGGAGGCACGTCCTTGAAGCATCCAATTTTGGAGACGCTAGAAGGACGAGACAGAGGAACCTGGCATACAGGAGTAGGGAACGATCGAGGGGGAGAGGTGGGAGATGTCTTGGACAGACGGCCAGCCAGAGGAACGGCACAGGTGGGAGTGTAGGAGGAAGAAGACGAAGAAGAGGTTCTTCGGCTCAGAGGAACTCGACAGACGGGAGTTGAGGAAGTCTTAGGGTCAGGGTTCACCTCAGAAAGAGTGGTGATGAGCTGGGGTTTAGCCACCTTGACTTCTTCACCCCAAGAACATAGCCACTCATTGGACCACTGGGAGAACTTGATATGGGCAACAAGTTCAAGAGAGGAACCGGTGTTGGTAACCGAGGCAACGGTGCCGTTGACGTTTCGGATCTCGGGCAGTTTGTCGAGAGCCAGCAGCATAGCTCCGACGTGAGTAGGCAGTTTACCCACCACTCGAGCCAGTCCAGAGCCGTCAGTAAGAGGGTAGACAGCGGGGTTTGAGAGTTTGAACGACATGGAACAAGTGTTGGCTGAGTCGGTAGTAGCCACAGGAGCAACAGAAGTGTTGGCAACATCCTTCTTGTTGGTCTTGTGGGCCTTCTTCAACTCCTTCTCAAGAGAAGCAAACTGGGCATCAAAATTCGCCTTGTAGCTCTTGAACAGCTCCTCGACCTTGGTCTGGGCAATCTTCTCGGCCATCTTCTTGGCCTTGGACTTTGCAATCTTGAGAATATCTTCCTCGGCATGAGCGTTAATATCTCTCTCTCTTTCAAGGTCTCTTCGGAGTCCGAAAACAAGTCGCTGGAGTTCGGAGATTTCACCCTCGGGCTTGTTTCCGTAGGAAGCCGCAAAGTACCACACGGGAGCTTTCTGGAGAGCAGGGTGGATGTCAGGAGACAGAGCAGCAGTGTATGGAAGTACAGCAGGAGAGCCGTGTCCAGGAGTAAACGGAGCAGTGGCAACCTCGAGCTTCACCTCGTTGATTGAGTCTCCACACTTGGAAAAGTTTTTCTTGTAAAACTCGTTGATTTCCTCTCGGTTGGCAAATCGCAGCTCGGTATCAGGAAAGACTCGGGTCACGGCAGCCGCGTTTCTATGAATAACCCCCGACACTTTCTGAAAAGACACGGCAATGTGTCTGACTGGGGTCTGGACCGGTCGTACGGGCATGGGAGGAGCCACGGGTTCCTTGGCCATCTTTGGAAATCGTGTGGGCGACATTTGGATGTGGCGTTGTTCGGTTTATGAAGGATGAAATTATGCGGGTGGCATTTCTCGGCTGGGGTGGAGATAGAGTTTGAGAGCATTAGAGTTGCGATAACGATGGCGTTAGGGAGTTGGAGGGGAGGTACGTACGATACTGTAGGGTAAGTAAGAGCTATGAAGATGGGGAATGTTACAGAGGGGTTATGAGGGGTTTTATGAGGGGGCTTTGAATAAATGGTGTGTGTATATGATTGGACACGTCACTATTGTAAACTCAGATGTAGAAAGAGTACGCCAAGATGATTCATAAAGGAGACGTGTGCATTGAGACTAATTAGACACACGAACTAGAGAAGCAATCAGCTAGCTAGTTAGGACTAGTGACATAGATTGTTACTATAATGGTTCGCACAGCGGCAAATATTTCTCTTTACGTGCCACACCCTCTTATACAAAACTTGATTATATTCATTAATACTAGATACACGGGTTCCTTCTGTTGTCTGCTATGTCTCACTTTGTCTCTAGTCTCAGACTTATCAGATGCATGTTTTTATCAGATCCTTTACCTTTTGACTCTCCGAAACCGGCCTCCTAGATCGGCATACTCTTGGCATCAATCTCTCCTTTCATAAATCGCTTCAGAGGAGGAGCCCACTCTTGAGCTCCCTTGTAGACGTAAATCTCTTCAGGAAGAGCATCAATGGCTTGACAGAGAGAATCGGGAATATCCTTCTCCTCCTTGATCTGAGTCACTGGAGTCACGTAGGTTCGAATAACGAAAGCCAGAGCTTTAGTAGACGGCAGTCGAGTGAGAATCTGGTTTTCACATCGCAAGTACCACTCGTTGAAATCCTTCTCACCTTCCTTGTACTCCTTGACCTTGTCCTGATCATACACATGGTACTCTCCAATAGCAAACATGGTGTTTCCTCGCTGGATACCCCAGTTTTGTCTCTGAACGTAGTTATGAGGCTCGATTCGCTGAAAGAACTTGTTCATTGACGTCTCCAGCTTCTCTCCATACATAGGAACAGGTCCGTGGATGTCTCTCAGAGTCAAACCACACTTGAGCTTGGGGTTGAAACCAGCAGGGAAACAAGAAGAGCCAGCTCGAAGACGGTACATGGGAGGTTCAGAAGTCTCGTCAAAAGTCATAACCAGAAAATCCTCCTCGACGTTTCGAGACAGGATACGCAGCAGATCATACGGCTTGTAGCCATGTCGAAGAGCATACACTCCAGACATGGGATATCGCTCGTTATCAAAGACCCGGTTGATATAGTGGCCGGTTTTGATGTTGACGGAAAAGTACATGGGATATCGCTTGACCAAAAAGGCCCAGCTTCGATCATAAAACTCAGCAACAGGAGCAGCAACATCCACTCCATCTTCACAGAAAACAGCAATTCCGGGGTTTTTGGCAATCGTCTCTCTTCTCAGCTCAACCCGCTCCTTGTACGTGTTTTCCATCTGAAACACCTGGTTATGGGAACACTTTTGAAGCCCCATGGTCATGTTGTACTTGCCGGGCTTAAAAGGACGATGCTTGATAGGCTCCACCTTGGTATAGTCGAAATCCTCTCCCACAGAGTCGACAATAGGAGCTCCTGTTTTCTCATCCTTCTCAACCTCGGTGTATAGAGGTTCATTCTCGGTGAAAATTCCATACTCCTTGGGAATCACTTTAGCGGCTAGAAAAGCCAGAACCATACACACCAACCAGGTGCCTCCAAGCCACATCCATCGCTCATCGAGCTTGTCCAGGCTGTCGAGCTCCAGATTCTCGCTGACGTACCTCCACGTGTCGGTAATATACTCCAAGACCATTTGGAGAAGCAGTGTTGTATCGTCGTTGTCGATGACTTTGGATCGGCTGAGATAGGCTGATAAGACGGTTAGGTTTGGAGAAATGTCATGTAATGCGCACAAACCTTCCTGATTGGGTTGGAGAAAAAACGTGGTCTATGGTGAAGTCAGTGAGACTTAATTAAGAAAAAACACGAATATTCGATCTCCACATTGCTAAGCGAATACCGATGTAACCTTATAAATTTAGGTGAAAAATTGGTTGAAATATCACAGGTTATGAGTATACTAAAACCAAACACCAATTTATGGGAGTTGATTCATACACCACTACTCGTTGCTATATTGAACATATATTTACTTGTTCCTGGCTGTATCCCCATCTCCTTCATCCGTCATTACAGCCCTCCCAAAGAGGTAACATGTTTACAACTCTATATTTAGCACCAAGGCTATACACTATACATGCATGCCGCACCGTCCAAGTCTCATCTCAAAGATACAACCTTCAACTGTCCATGGAAGAGGTCATTGAGCAACAGCAATGGCAGACCTTCTTGACTATGGCCTGTTGATTATTGTTTTCGGCAAGGGCGTGAGTATTGAGGGAAATGAGCGAGCTAGGAGAGTTCTATTTTTGGATCAATGAAGGAGAAGGGATGATGCTGGGGCTGAAGCAAGTGACGATATGACTACGCAATGAAGAGCAATGAAGATACTTGATATGGGTTTGTGTCCATTGTCTGTGTGTATGTGTTTGTGTCTGTCTGTTTGTGTTCTTCATTCTCTTCTGTTACTCCTTCTACATCTATTGGGTCCGTTCCTGACCTTCGGCCAGTCACTACCGTTATTAACCCAGCGCAACCTCCCTAACCGACGAACGCTCGGAAAACAAAACCCATACTGCATTGCGCGAGTCGCACACGAAGCCAAATCGTCCCCTCCGGATATTCGAGGAGGCCAAATTCCAAAATGGGACCATGAAGTTCGTTTCAACCTGAGAGACAACTCTGAACAGAAACAGCTCAAACTCACGGTTCTGGACAAAAACGACAGCAAACCTGAGCTCATTGGAGACACGGTGCTCGATCTGCAGCCTGTTTTCGACTCAAATCCACGTGACGGATTTGACCAGTGGCATGAACTCACATACAAGGGCAAGTACGCTGGAGAAGTGTACTTGGAAATGACCTTTTACCCTACCAAACCAAACATTCCTCCAAAGGTGGAGCGAAAGAAGAAGAAGAAGACCAAGAAGAAGGTGGACCCCTTGGCGGCTTCTACAATGTCCACAATGTCTGCTATGAGTGATCTGCCTCCAGGAATCGTTCCAGCAGGTACTGGATCGTTCAATGATCCTCGTCAGTTTGACCAGTACGTTCCTCCGGGGTATGGAGGTCATAGTGTCAATGGACTGCCTAGTTTGCCTAACCAGAGTCTTCCTAATCATTCAATGCCAGCTATGAGCCACTCTGTTTATGGAGCAGGTCCAGGAACTCCTCCTCCTATGAACCCTTACCCTGCTGGAGGTATGGGCATGTCGGCTTCTCATTCCATGCATGCCCTGGGTCATAGTAGACCTCTTCCTGAAGCTGTTCCAGAGCGGGCACTTCCTGAGAGAGCACTTCCTGATCCTAGAATGCAGTCTATGGACCCTAGAGCAATGCCAGATCCGAGAATGGACCCTAGAATGTCAGATCCAAGAGCTATGCCTGATCCTAGAGCTATGCCTGACCCTAGAACAATGTCAGATTCTCGAATGGACCCCAGAATGGACCCTAGAGTTATGGGAGACCCCCGAGTATCATCTCCAGGCCTCCCTGCTGTCCCCACAACACCTTCACCATACAGAGAACCGCTTTCTCACTCGAGATCTGCTGATCCCATCAGAAGACAAGGAGGTAGTCCAGCTGGAGCTCCTCGATACGGTCAATCTTCATATGGAAGCACTGGATCGCCTCTACGACCTTCTTCAGCGGGATACGATGCTCAAAACTACGGAAGACCGTCTTCTGCAGGTATGGATATGCCTACTCCTGCTCGACATGACATTCCTGAACCTCTCAGACAGTCAGGACACGGAAGACGGTCCTGGGGAGCAGGAGACTCGTTTCCTCAGCCTCCTCAGACTCGAGTGAACCGTCCTAGAGACGACGATCTCGACTTGACTGTGAGTATGCTCAAAAACTCATATGGAGGACGATCTGTAGGATCCACTCCTCAACCTCATCCTGTGCCTTATGAACGAGATAGAGCATATGATCGAGGTTTTGAGGGTGTAGTTGGTCCTGGAGGACAGACCACTTACTCTCCAAGAGGTTCCACAGGTTCATACAGTCAAGGAGGACTCAACAGTTCAGGATACTCGCCCATCACATCCACAAACAGTCACATGACCTCGTCCACAAACACAATGTACTCCGATACGGACGACGACAACCAGTATAAGCGGTTCCTGAACCACAAAGCTCCTGCTCTCGATCTTCCTACCATCCCTACTTCTCCTGCTCAAGGTCAGTATGGATTTAGTGTCAAGAGAAAACCTGTAGGAAGCGGTCCAGCTCCTTCAGAGTCTCCTTCACCGTCTCCTGCTCCTCAGCCGGATGTAATGTCGTATGCCATGCAGCGCAAAATGGCTTCTTTGTCTCTGGAAGGAGATATCCCTTTCTCTCCAGACTCATACTCCAAGCCTAGTACGCAGCATCCTACAACTCATACAGACAACCCCAATGGACTGTCAGGAGACGATATTCTCGATGTGTCTACATATGCTCCTGAACCTGCACGAGGAGCTACACGACGTCTTCCTACTGTTCCTAACGGCCAAGTAGACCCTGGTCAGACAGGATACAAGGGAGAAGGACAGTGGGATATTAGTGACCAGCTGAATGCCAAGTACTCAGACTCGGTTTTCCATGCAGTCACGCAGAAAAAGAAGGTTGCTCGTCCTCCTCCCCCTCAGAACATGTACAGGAAACCTCAGCTGCCTCCTAAGATTCCACTAGGGATGACTAGAGATGAGTATTATGTCGCTGAACCGGAGTACGATGGGTATCAGGGGTATTGACATGAATAGAACACACAACGGTATATAGAATAACAAATGCAACATATCTATGAACAGTAGTGACGACAGTTGTCGTACGTTTTTCGATAGTCTTTATTATCTACAGTGTAGTTTAGGGAGGACAGTATTATTTGCTTTTGCACTTGAGCAAGGAACACATGGCAATATAATGAAATAAATACGACTGATAATAATCACTGTACAGCCATTAGTCTAGATATTCGCACTACATGTTCGTATCTGATACCCCAACCTACCCCAGTGTTCTTAACAGTAAGAATAACATCTTCAGAGGGTCAAGTGTAATAACACTTTCTACTTTTTTTTAATTGCTTATCTATTGGAACATGGTCCTTTACTTGTTGTCGTACAGTAGTTATTTGCTTACTGTTAAAATATAGTCCAGCACACACTTTGTAGTGCAGTCAAAAGCATAGACACTGAGAATAGCTCAAACACCACAACTCCTCATATACCCACCAAAACCCACCTTGTAATATACCGTTCTGCTCGTAATAATCTCCCCATTACTTTCCCCGTATCGATTATTCGCTACTTTGCTCACAAGAGCCACTACACCTCCTTTTCTACCCCTACATCCCCTCGTTTGGTCTGACCATTCAATAATCTATACGTTACATGCCTTCCTAAAAGTTCGCCTCATCATCATCTCCATCATCGTCGTCCTCATCACCGTTATCAAAGTATCCCTCGGCGTTATAATCGTTATCGTCTTCATCGTCGTAAACGTCATCTTCAATCTCCTCCTCCTCCGAGTCAGCAGCTTCCTGGCCAAGACGAGCTTCCAGCTCCTTATCATCAACCATAGCAAGAGCCTGCTGGGCCTTGAGTCTGGCTTCCAGCTCTACAGGAGACAAATCAGCCTCATCCACCTGGATCAGCGAGTTGGCAAACTTGGAAATACCTGCTCGACGACGCTTGACATCCTCTCCAGCCTCTGTCTTGGCTCCCATGGCCTCATGAAGCTCTGTAGGGAACAGCTCCAGAATGTAAGGATGCTCATCTATCGACCGTCCAACCTTGCGCTTCTTTCTGTACCGGTCCGTGTACCGTCGGATACCGTCGTCACATGCATCGTCCACCTCGATGAGTATTCTGGACGCCTTTTTCTGGCCGTTGGGGCCGGTCTTGACCTCGACGGAGCCTGTGTAGAGCGGTCCGTCTCGAACCTCGGCCTGGAACTTGTAAAACTGAGCAGCGACTTCTCGTTCCGAGGCGGTGGGAGGGTCCTGAAGGGGTACGTTGGCCTGGGGATACAGGTCTGTAGGAACCATGGGTCCAGTCTCGATTCCGAGCTGGTACATGGCTGGGCGTCTGAACGACATGCTGTGTGTGTTGTATTTGGTAGTGTTAGTGGCGTATCACGTGACGGTGTGTTTTTTGCGGTTTTTGGACGATTTTTCGGACGCTTTTAGGACGACTTTGGGGCTCTTCTGGTTGACCTTCCTGCCCTCGAGAAGCTGAATAATTTTAGATTGGGAAAAAATTCAGAAAGTGTGCATGCATGATAAGTTTAATGGAGATGGTGGAGGATGATGAGGAGAGAATAGGGAGTAGGACACGTGACAGGGTGGTTGAAAAGGGGGAAATATGTGGGAGCGTGATTAAATCGATATTACGGGTTTATGGCTCTTTTAGTGAAGTCCAAAGCTGTATTTCGTTGTATTAGTTGAGTCAAGTATGTAGTTGGGAGGGTAAGTAAATGATAGACGAGGGTAAATCCTTATTTTGAAGAATTATGACACATGACCTTAAATGTTGGATGTGAAATAACTGCTGAAGGAGAAACGCTACGGAAACAAGAGACACACCGTTAGAACCGCCTTCATCTCGTCTTCATTTTACATATGATATTTGTGGCTTTTGGCATAGTGAATCTTATTTGAATTAGTTGAGATGTGGGGAGTCATGGGGTTCTGTTAGGTCCAGATGTTCATACAGTATCGTACAATACTGATAGTGACTGTATCACGTATCTTACAGAGCGCTCTTGATTATGGTCCTTGATACTGTATCTTAAGGATAAGGTGTAGCTATCCCTACAAGCACACCTAAGAGTAGATCCATAGACTGCTTGAGCTACCAGTACTGAGGGGCAAATAACACAGCTAGAAGCCAGTAGTATCGTCTATATCACTTGTATCTTGATATGTTGCTTTACAGAGCATGGTAAACCGCCTTAGCTAGTATTCTCAGACACTGCCCTTAGTTGACACTCCAACAAAGTCTAAGTGTATTTTCATCCTCCCAATATCACCCCGGAAAATCTTGAAAAATCTGAAAAATCTTGAAAAATCTACTCGCACAACTATTCTATACAATATATTACTGATTTTGGTATGCTTCTGTGGTAAAGAGGTATGGCTCAAGTAGCTAAGAACAGCTGCTTGAAAAACAGCACGTGTCGAAAGCTCGTGTTGGGCGGCATGCTACGCACGCCGACTAGTTCGCCGTCTAGTTCTTCTTGTCAAAAATATGAGCCTCCTCCTCAGGCACCAACAAATCGGCAATCTCCTCGTCACTCTCGTTCACATAATCCATCTCCTCCTGCTTCTCCATGGCGCTCTGCAGCACCTTCTTCTGCTTGTTGGCTCTGGATCGAGCAGCAGTTCCCCAGCCTGATCCGGAAGCAGAAGCCATACTGGTGGCCAGCTTCTCGTCCTGAGGCTCCTCCAGCTCGCCCTTGGCTCGGGCAGCTCGAGCCTTCTCCTGGTCCTCTCGCTCTCGCTTGATCATCTGCTTGGTCTGGTAGTTTTTGACCATGCCCATGATGCGCGGCCGCAGCAGAATATATCCGGCGACGATGATGAGGAAGCGGATGTAGTCTGTGGTGGAGTAGTTGTTGAAGAAGGTGATTTGGTTGAGCATGGTGGCGTGTGTGTGAGGAGAAGTGCGATATTTGTTTCTCGAGGTAGGAATCTAGGTTTGGCGTTTAGCTCCGACGGATTTATCGGCTTTTGAGGTTTGGAGGAGAAGAGGAAGTAGGGGAGAAGAAGAGGGCGTATTATTGAAGAGAGGGCGATTCTACGTCGATTACTCTTTTTAAATATCAGTTTCAGCCAATACCGACCTAGATTATGGACATCTCCCTTACCCGAATATGGTTATCAAGCTCTCAATCAAAACACCAAACAGAGTCAAACCGAACACACCTTTCATAGCACACCGTGTTTTTCACACTTTCACATTGAGCTCAACTCAACTCAACTTTCAAGGCAACAAAGACTAAATAAATACCCTCCCTAAACTGCCCCAACTGCCTTCACAGCTCGTATTGATGGATACATGAGCTCAACAAATGCACGCATTTCAGCGTTGCATAAGACAGCGTGATTAGTAAGTGGCTTAGTCAGAAAACATCTGGGACCATTAGTCGTCAATAGTCAATAGTCGCCAATCAATGTCAATATAGCCATTGATAGCATAGAGTGTCAGAGTGTCATCCTGACTAAAGTAAGTCAGAGACCCAAACCTGGTCCAAAACAGACCCAGAAAACACGCTTAGTCAGCAAAAATCAACAAATATTTCGGAAAACTCCTCAAAAAACACATCCAACCACTCCAACCACCTCAAATACTCCTCCATTGTCCTCCACTACTTTTCCATTGGCGCCACTTTTGCTAAACCTTAATCCATAACCCTACCTTGGGAATTCCCGCCATATTTAACCCCTCGGTTTTCCTGCTGACGCAAGCCTGACATAATCCGATTTGTAAGCGACAATGGGCAAACGGAAATTCGAAGACGAAGAGCCCGCCAGCGGCTTTGCTACAGTGAGTATTATCCCCCAGACCACCTCTCAAACAACTCCTAACCCCAGATGAACAGTAACTCGTACTGGAAGCAAGAAAGCGAGAACGGCGCTCTGGAAGACGATGCAGTGGACGTGACCAAGGTCGCTCAGGCTGCTCAGGCTGCTGGAGCTGTTGAAGAGGCAGAGACCGAGGAGTCGACTGATTCGGCGTCTGTGCGAAATATGGCTGCCGTTGTTGCTGCAGCAACAGCAGCTACTTCCGGTGAGACCGAGGAAGCCGATGTTTCTCAAGATGGAGAGGTTGACGCGTCTCTGCTGCCTGTTCGAGTCAACAACCGAGGCCGTCCTCTGCAAACGACCAAGAGAGCTGCTCAGAACCGAGCTGCCCAGAGAGCGTTCCGACAGCGAAAGGAGCAGTACATCAAGGAGCTGGAGGCTGAGGTCAAGGATACCAAAGAGTCGATGGACGAGCTGGAGAAGAATTACCATCAGCTGAGAGAGTACGCTATTAAGCTGTTTTACCGGCAGAGCAAGACGGATGGGGATTTGCCTGAGCCTCCGGCGTGTATTGCTAATGATGTTGCTCAGTCGTAGCACCGAGGTACGAAGTACCGAGGTGCTACTGACTGACGAGTGACAAGCACCAGTATGAAAGAATTGCTGGTGTTTATAGGTGGGATGGACTTTGTATTGTTATATTATTGATTTACGAGAGATAGTGTAGGGTCTAGTGTGGTTGTAGTGTTCTGTCTATGGTTATGTTCGTCATATTCAAGGTCAATTAAGGATGCATTTAGAGATGCCCTTTTAGAAGCATGGCTTAATGACTCGTTAATACGTTGGGACTCGTTATAAACACTCCCAACTTGAGAGTAAGGGTCCCCCACAGTGACGAGTGTTTTTTTTTTGACATTGACTGGTCGATAGAAGGCTGTTTCAGAAAGAGCACATTGATGAAACACGAACATGGCAGTAATTGAAGACGTACTGTATCAGTAGGAACTAAGTACTGAAGCATTTAAATGACTGTGGAAGTATATAGAACCACTGTAAGGTATCAGATATTGAATATAATGTCTTGTTATTTGGTCATGTTCCTGCTCCAATATTATTATGACAGCATTAGTCCACTCTATCCACAGTGCCAAACAGAGCCCTTATTCACACCCCAATTACCAAAAAATTCACCCCAAAATCACGTGACCCGTATTACTCATCACACCAGTTTCTGTGGGTACAATTTCCCCACTCCAATACTCCCCCGTCACGTCCCTTACACGTCCTCCACGCGGTGCTAAATATACCTAAATCATGTGCGGCTGACAATAACAAGGATGCATGCCACCTGAAGTAAACACTATCTTGGTACGATATTCAGCACCACCTGAAAATGCAAAAACGGTCCAGATCGCCTGGAGGCTCGGATAGACGCACTCGGCCTCGTCCAGCGTCCGCTCTAGCCTCCACCATTTCTTCTCAGCGCCACAAACAGTCCTTGCAGCCCCTGAGAAGTACAGCTTCGTCAGGCAACTTGGTGTCTCATTCTCGACCTCAAAGCAGCCCTTCTGGAAATGTCAAGGTCGTGGTTCGAGTACGTCCGTTTGTGAAACGGGAGCTCGAAGCGCAGGCCGAAAATCTCATTTCTATGGCCAATAACAGCACCACTATTAAGCCTCCTTCAGGAGCAGCTACCAACGCTAGAAACCCGACTGAGCCGAAAACCTTCACTTTTGACCGTTCCTTTGACTCGCACGACCCGGGTTCTACCCAGTTTGCGGCTCAAAATACCGTCTACGACGAAATTGGCGCGGAAATGCTTCAGCACAATTTCGAGGGTTACAACTCGTGTATCTTTGCCTATGGACAAACAGGCAGTGGCAAATCGTACACGATGATGGGCACTCCGGAGGACCTAGGCTTGATTCCACGAACGTGTGAACAGCTGTTCAAACAGATTGACGATATGGCTTCTGCTGATGTCTCAGTAACAGTCAGAGTATCGTATCTGGAAATCTACAACGAACGAGTCCAGGATTTGTTGCGACCTAGTAAAAAGCAAGGACCGGGTAACTCTTCTTCTCTCAGACTCAGAGAAGCCAAAGATACTGGTCCGTATGTGGAGGGTTTGTCTGACTTTCCAGTGGAGTCGTATCAGGATGTGAAAAAGTACCTGGAACTGGGTAACGCTAACCGGGTTACCGCAGCAACGAAAATGAACGACGCGTCGTCCCGTTCACACGCCGTTTTCACGCTGGAAGTGAAACAGGTCGTGTTTGATCCTGAACATGATACCACTGAGGAGAAGACGTCCAGAATCAGACTGGTGGATCTGGCTGGTTCGGAAAGAGCTACAGCTACTGGAAACACTGGTCAGATGCTGCGTGAAGGAGGCCAGATCAACAAGTCTCTTACTACTTTAGGACGAGTTATTAGTATCCTTGCTGAGAGCAGTAGCAGAAACAGTACTGCTGTTACTCCCTTCAGAGACTCTACTTTGACCTGGCTACTCAAAGAGAACCTTGGAGGTAACTCGAAAACCGTCATGGTAGCTTGTATCTCTCCTACTGATTACTCTGAGACTTTGTCTACTCTCAGATATGCTGATCAGGCCAAACGGATCAAAACTCAAGCAGTCAAGAACCAGGACATTCTCAGTGCGGCTCAGAGAGACCTGCAGATTGAAGAGATGCAGGAGAGGATCAATGAGCTGCAATCTAAAGTCTCAGAGCAGTCTTCTCGTCCTGATCAGTCTCTTCAGTCCACTGCTGAGTTTCAGAAGATTCGGAATGCCGTCAAACTGTTCCAAGATCGAGCCAAGCATGAGGAGAGTAAACGAAAGGCTCAGGTTCAAGAACTGGAGGCTCTCAGACGTCATAACAAGCTACTAACCGGTCATATTAACGATATGGCTGTTCAGACGCCTAGTAAGAGAGAAACCAGTGCTGGCGATATTTACACGACTTTAGTGTTGGAGCAGGACTCCATTCGAAAAGATCTGGCAGAGTTGGGTGAACGGGTTAAAGAGGACGTCACCAAGTATGAGCAGTTGTTAGCTTAGTGTATATAAGAGTCTGTGGTAACAATTACGAGTTGTGAAGAACTGTAGTAACAATTACGAGTTGTGGTGTAGTAACAAGTACAATTGGTGTGTATAGGAGTCTCAGGTGTGTGAATATCAGGTGTTGTTGTTCATCACCTCAATGATGACCTCATTCTACGTGGAATGACGTTTTCTTATAGTACGTGTTTTTCTGTTATACCGTCTACAACCGGCTGTAATATACTTTGGCACACTGGCATAGCTTTGCAGACCGCTTTTCTTGCCTTGGGTATGGCTTTTTCGGCAGCTCCAAGATTATGTCCCACTCATTTATGGTGCACTTTCCACAACTCAAGACGGACAAAATATAGCTTGGTTTAGTTAGACTATTGTTGAGCATGGAGAATTATAGGGCTTTGGAATGGGTCTTATTTGGTTGAAAAAGGCTGTGTTTTTGAGAAAAAAACAGCAAATCCTGCTTCCCACTGCCTCTTTACTACCTCCCTGACACACCAGTCTCTCTCTATGCCTACCCATCTCCGTTAGACTATGGCGTGCCCACTTTTGATGCACGGTTAAGCTTCGCGTTCACGATGCACCGACTGAGTTTCCACCTTGAAAGAAGACACTTCTCCACAACCAAACACCACACAAAAAAAAGACACACTAGAGGAAATGTCTGACAAAGCTCCTATTCCCGAGAAGAAGGGTGAGTATGCGACATTGAGGGGGTTGCTGAGGGTGGAAGCAGCGTGATCGAGTGAAAAACAGGGCAGGAAACACGTTTGATTAAATACTAACATAGCCGTTATCAAGTCGGTGGACATGGTGAGTGGGGGAAGGGGTGAAGGCATTACATGGAGGATGTGAGGGGCTACATGAAGGATTTGGTGGCTACGACGCGATAGGACCGACGATTTGAAGAGCTGAAATACTAACATAGGCCGATGACATGCAGCGAATAATCATTGACTTGAGTGAGTATGAAACACGACATTGACACTGTGATATCCACGACATAGACAGTGTCATCCTGAGGACACAGACAGTGCCATATCAACGACATGTTGATATCATCTATTGTTCCAACTAACCCAGCCATGCAAGCATTGGACAAATACAGCATTGAAAAGGACATTGCTGCCTACGTGAAGAAGGAGGTGAGTATTGTGCACGAACACGAAGTGTTTGTGCCAGAAACATTTGGTTTCTTTGATTTTTATTTATTCTTTTTGCTAACCCAGCTTGACCAACGTTTCGGAGTCACTTGGCACTGCATTGTGGGCCGAAGTTTCGGCTCGTACGTGACCCACGAGACCAAGCACTTCATCTACTTTTACGTGGGCCAGATTGCCATTCTGGTCTTCAAGACGTCGTAGAGCAATTAATTATTGGATATGGATTAACATTAGTAACATTTTGTATTGTAGAGTATCGTTGTCTTGTATCAACGGTCTGATAAAGAGAAGGTTAAGCCGTGCACCAGATACTGAGTAGATACTGAGATAGGGTTGTCTGAATTGGGGTAGATGGGGAGGTTTCGTAATTTTAATTATACCAGAATGATGCCCTGATTCATGCGATTCCAATGGTGCTACTCTTATCCCTCTAACCCATCTGTATCTTCCAGCATCTTCCCCCAAACACCGCCCTCTGATCAACAGATCTGATTAAGCTCGTCCAGTCTCCCAACTCGGATGGTCATGTAATTTACTTTAGATAACCCCTTGAGTGGCGAAAAAAAAGAGACTGAATAGTACCTTCAACTCATTCTTCAAGACACTCACACACACACTATTCAACATCTACACCACCATCACTCCCCACACCCCACCTGCATCGTCCTGCACGTCCACACCTCCACGTGACCAACCTACTCTCCTCACCGCCACCACACCATGTCCGATTTCGAAGACAACAACCCGTTCGCAGGGGCCGACAGACGAGACTCTGTGTCTTCCGACGCCACCGACGACGGCCCCAGCGCCTCTTTTCTCGCCACAAACACCGCCAACGATTTTGGAGGCGCCTCATTCATGGCAGGGGGGGGCTCTTTCTATGGAGCCGCTTCGCAGATTGGAGGAGGCATGGGCATGAGTGCTTACGATCCCGAGTCGGCTTTGGCGAACCCGTTTGACGACGGTGAGAACAACACGCCTACGGCTTCTGTGACTCAACACTCTGTTCCTGATCCTGTTACAAGCAGTACCAGTAACCTTCCCCAGATTGAAATCATCGAAGCCAACAAGAACCATGAGGGAACTTCCAGGGGGTTCATCACGTACACGATCCGAGTGGGTGACGTGTCTGTTCGAAGACGGTACTCTGAATTTGAGTCACTACGAACCACCCTTACTCGCATGTTTCCTACTCTCATTGTTCCGCCCATTCCAGAGAAACACAGCATCACCGACTATGCGGTTGCACCCACAAAGGCAAGGGAGGATAAAGATATGATTGAACACAGACAACGGATGCTGCAGGTGTTTTTGAACCGATGTCGAAACCTGCCTCAGTTGAGCAATTGTATTGTTTTCCAGCGATTTCTCGACCCCCATGCTTCTTGGTCAGAAGTGCTCAATTCGCCCCCTGTTTCGACTCTACCTCGGTACTCACTGAGAGCTCCTCCTGTGGACCCTTCTAACAACGTCACTGAAGCTCACAGCTACTTGCCTATTCCTTCAGCCAATGGAGTAGTCAAAAACCGTAACCAGGGAGATGAAGAGGGAAAACAAGAAGCGTTTTTCGCAGAGGCGGAAAAAACAGCAAAGGAGTATGAGGCTGTTATCGGTGGAGGACTGGAAAAGGTCGCTAGACGCATTCTCAAACGATACACGGATATTGCAGGCGATTATGCCGAGCTAGGAGGCCGTTTCAACGCTTTATCACTTGAAGAATCGGACGCACGAATGGCTGCTACGGTAGAAAAAGTCGGACAGGCCATTGACTCCAATTATCTCGCTACCAACCATCTTGTTCGAGAACTGGGTCGGCAGTTTGGAGAACCCTTAGCTGAGTCAGCTCAATTTTCAGGAGTCGTGCGTTCGGTTCTCAAGTACCGCAAGCAGAAAGCTCTGCAGCTGGAGCTCACTTCTGACTCTCTAGAGGCCAAAAAAGTCACTTTGGCGTCTCTCGAGTCTGCTGAGGCCGATTCTCAACGGCTCTCTGAAGCTCTAGGTCGTACTCGTTCAAACGGACAATCTCCAGCTCCTCGATCTGGAGGTTTCAAAATCCCAGGCCTCTCGTCTCTCAACAGCGCATTTAACAACATGATGGACGCGGATCCGGAGGCCAGTCGAAGACAGGGCATTGGAAAGACCCGGGAGCAGATTGGCCAGCTCGAACAGGCCCTCAAGGTGGCCCAGAAAGACATTGTGGTGGCCAATGAGAGCGTGGAGAAGGATCTGGAGCGGTTCCGGGCGGAACGAGAGGCGGATCTCAAGCGCATGATCCGCGCGTTCCTCAAGTGTCATATTGACTGGGCCAAACAGAACCTCGATACGTGGCAGGCGGCCCAGGCCGAGGTGGAGAGCATGTAGCATGACTGTTGGAGATTGGTAATTAATTAATGAGCTATGAATGAATAAATGAATAACTAAAATGGGCGGTGCTTTGAGTAGTGTTCTTCTATAGATGGTGTAGTTGTAGGGTAGATGCCAGTATAAGCTTGACTGTATATATTGAAGTGTAAGCTTGTCTTTGCTGTTCTTAATATTGGTCATCGTTTTAAGATCAATGTTCAGGATAAGCCTACAAGACCAGAACACTCATATCCAACAATTGAATGGAGAACATAGTGATATTGTAGGAGTTTGTGGGCATCAATTGACAATTAATTGATTGAATACTATTCCTTCTTGGTTGTAATTGTATCAGTAGAGATATTGGGTTATACTGTGGCTAAGTTTGTCTTCACTGTCCTTATTTCTAAGATGAAACTGTTAAGCAACAGCAATGTCCAACAATTGAATGGATAACATGCTTGTATGATATTTTGGGCTTCATTATACAGTCAATTGATTGATTCCTGTGCTAGTACAGATATTTCTGCCTTCCTAAAGATCAGCTTACATACTGTTACTTTTCCTGTAACTCTAGCAACTCCGACAGACTGCTCGTCTGACTGCTGCCAAGAATGCGATTATGTAAGGGTGAGACAGACGCTGACAACGGGGGCTAGTGGAACTATCTGTTCACCATCAGGCTTTAGTCCGGTGACTATCTGAGACGAGAGTCTGAGACGAGA
This sequence comes from Yarrowia sp. JCM 30694, assembly GCA_001600515.1. NCBI lineage: Eukaryota > Fungi > Ascomycota > Dipodascomycetes > Dipodascales > Yarrowia > Yarrowia sp. JCM 30694. The sequence goes on along the minus strand of BCKF01000005.1, from coordinate 1,111,600 downwards.
CGTCTGAGACTGAAACGGTTGGTCTAGAGTGTGGTAGAGAGAGAACTCCGTCATGTCATGAGATTGTCTGTTTGACGGTATGCCAAGAGGTGTTGTGGGGTGTAACTGAGACACATCAAGTACGATACTGGCATTATTCAGAATGTACATTGACAAACTACAATTGAGCAAGAGTTGCAATTCTTCATCTCTGGGATTGTCTCGTTCATTTGGTTTGGCTCATTTCACCTCATATTTCCGGAAATTAATCTCTACTATACGTGGGTTTGTCACTTCACCATTTTACCCCTGTGAACCCCGCCAAGTCTGGGTTAGGCTGTCTCAGCTCTGAGCGTATCTCATGAGACAGCAAGAGACGACTTTTGAGACGGAGTCGGAGATAGTCCAGACTCCGTCTCAACAGCACTTGCCCACCCTCAGGGAACAGGGTGGAGCTATAGCAGGCTCATCTTTTGTCAAGTGACGGTTCCCCACTATGGCTTCACTTGCTAGTGCACAAGATATATATTGTTAGCACTTGATGTAAGGGATAATGTGGGGATAGAGTGAAACACGGTTTGGGTCAAAGGGGCATGTGTCAGGTTTGAGAGTCTTTTGATTTTCCGGACTTATGTTGGACGAGTCCGTCACCCCCATTTCTCCTTATGATAACCCCAACAGGGTGACATCTAGTAGCTTAGGTCTGGTTAGTGGGCTTTGTTAGGTTAGTTTATCATTTAATTTCCGTCGTTTAAAAATAGCCATTGAGAAACGCAGTCAGTGCTGGAGTAGAAGAACAGTGCAAGTGGTTTGTAGAATGAACTGTACTTGTGGTGATGTCATACAATGGTGGTAGTTTTACAAACACACCTGTTGGTCACTCCTTGACTGGCTCAGAAAGGAGTAATCGTAGTCGCTCTATCATAAGAGTCTAGAACGCTGGACAAGCAGATGAGTTATAGACTACTTCCAGCCCTATACTTGTCGAGAATGAGTCCACGTCAGAGTGTCAGCGAGCTTCTAAAGCCATACACCTGTCATAACTGAATCCAACTCTCCTAAGTCCAACCCCACTCTTTCAGTCGAAAAAAAAAAAATACCCTTCCACCCAACCTTGACCCACATACTAAAACTACCGTAGGCTATCCATCAATCATAGACCGGTGCACCAGTAACGGTATGGTAATAATCACATGGACGGGCTTGGCAGCGTCCTCAGGCCACAGCTCAGGCCATACCATGCACCATCGCTGCTTGTCGATCGCTGCCTGCAATCAGCTCCTCTCAAACTCTGCTCCTGCGTTGAGCACGTCGGCGCAAGTTGCAAAATTACCTTTCTGCGGGGAACATGAAATCTGGGGTAACATAGACCTCCACTAGTGCAGAGTGACAATGACGTGCGAGTGAGCACCAGTGCGATACTCAACAGGTTGTTTGCAATGGTGCAAAGGTGCTTTTCCACCGTTTGAGACAGTGTGCTGTTGTGGTGTGTTGGCTGAGGTCACCTGCACTGTTCTTTTTGTTAGACAGACATGACACCATTCGTATGGAGATCACGAAATGATACTATTGTACAAACGTGATACTACCAAAGTGCTAAGCTGTGATTAGATGTACTCAGACTACTCTACACGCTCAGACTGCGCACACTACCAGCTAAGACTCTATAGAGCATCTCCGAGCAGCTGTATAATGACGTTGGGTGGGTCCGGATAAGGTGTGGATTTCATATTGAGCATGTGGCCCATGCACCAGGCAGGAGGAGGTAAATATACGACAAGTGGTTGAAGAAGTGAACATTCAGTCGGCTTATTTTCACGGCGTATTTTTCACGCCCACAAATCTCCAATCACCCCTTGACCCCACGCTGGAGAGAAAAGGTGTTCTCCGACTATCGACTAACCCGGCTTAGTTGCTCAGAGCGCTGCCATTGTCTTGTCTGGCTTTTTTGAAGCTTACAATAACTGGAGAGACAACGAGACAAGCCAAGAGAGACATCCAGCCAGAGACAAGACATTCAGACAACCGAGGCAAAAGGAGGTAAAGAACGGCCGTATAGGTGAATGTCACAACTGAGGCGTCCCTGAACACCCCTGTCACACCTGCTTGGGGTATGTCGGTATACGTTGTCATTGTACGTTGACACATTATTCATTGGGCTATATTTTTTCAGCTACACCAGATAGGCTTTAGGATTGGGCTTGTCAAGGTTCAAGTCATGCCAGGTTGTGTGCTTTTTCCCCACAAGATAAAAGTTTACTGGCGCTTGGCTTTGGCGATAGCGTTGGTAGTTGGAGAGATATATAAGGGCAAGTGTCGACGGGTTAGTAGGATACCAGAGTACTAGTTGCTCGCAGAAAGACACAAAGCACAGCAGACACACACAAACACACACACAAAGCACACACACAGCAACTACCACACCTCCTCAAGCACACAGCACAACCCTTCCACCCCCTTCACCAAACGACCCTTCACCGTCGTTTCTTCTCCCTATCACAGCATGTCACTCAACCTCGAGGTCAAGACGCACAACCTGCGACGAGATTCGTTCTCGGCCAAAGAGTCGCCGTTCAAAAAGGACTTTTCGTTCGCCACATCGCCCATTGCACACTCGCTAGAGCGAGGAGCGTACACTGGGGCCTTCAAGTTCCCTCCTTCTCCTCCTGAAACGCCCATTGTGCGACACATGCGATCACGTTCCATTGATCTGGGCAACGCACGGCCCCAGCCAGCTTCTCCTACCACTGGTGTCACTCCCACAACAGCCACGTTCATGACGGCTGGTCGAAAGATGTCCATCGACCAAATGTCGCCTCCAAACTGGGGATCACGACGCAACTCGCTGGATATGCACTACGAGCAGTTCAAGCAACGTGCCCAGATGATGGAGCTCAACAAAAGCGGAGGCAAGCTGCAGCAGAAGGAGGTGATTGCCACGTCTCTGCCTACTCCGACCATGGAGTACCCGGAGTACTCGGTGAGCTCTCCAGCTTCCACCTACAGCCCCAGTGCACCGATTAACATTCCGCCACGACGCAGCGTGCCCATCAAGCGGGCCCCGTCTCCCACCAGCGAGCGTATGCTCAAGGGCGAGTTTTCTTTTGATTAGCAGAGGTCTAAACCTACATAGGGTATGGTAGGACACACTAACTGCAGCGTGATACTGCAACCTGTGCTGCGGCTGAACCATCGAACCGCAGCAGAGATACTAGAGTAATTGATTTATAGGACGAGATGATGAGTAGAACGAGTGTTGTACGGTGAGGTACTTTCACGATTACGATTAACTATAGACAGGCTGCAAGTGTGGCAAAGTATAACCATAACTAAAAGGTGGTTGTAAGGAAGATATTTTTTAGACTGAAAGGGCTGAAACAGAGACAATCAGCTTTCTGGCTGTAACACGAGCAATAGCTGCGCCCTATAATAAAACACAAGTCTAGATCCTAGTAGATCCTTCAGCACACAGACTCAATACGGTCTGGGTTATCACTTATCACAGTCATAGAAACAAGGTTGGCTGACGTTGAGTGTCTCATCCAGGCGGCGAATGTGCAATACGAAGATGCAAAGCTGGGGTAGGGGAAAAGAGACAATTAGCTGCGAGAGTGTCTTTGCAATCTAACCCTATCGCAGTTTGAGAGCAACCGGTAAAAATCTGTGGTATTCGAGTGGTGGGGCAAGAGGGGAACAAGTCGCAGTATCATGTGAGGCAAGTCTAGCTATTGGTAAGCAGCAAAACCATACGACGATACAACGACGACACAACGACGGCACATGAAACACGCATCGGCTACGTAGCAATATATAGATGTGGTGGTATTTTGGGTCTTTGTGTGGTTGTAAGGCTAGAGGAGATCGACAAGAATGACTTCAGTCACTGAGTTACTCGGTTGGTTCGGTGAATACTTCCGTCCGAGACATTGACCAAGTGAAACGAAACGTGAATAATTAAGTGAATAATTATGGATGGGTGATTTTTCAAAGTGAAAAACGAACGTTACTGGTACGAAGGCATCGACGTTACAATGCAACACAGCAGCTGAGCTATACGAGAGTGGCGGAGTAACGTATTGAACGTACACCCACATAGAGATATATCTTGTTTGCCGTATTCTCACCCTCATCTTGTTTGCCATTCTCCTCTTCTCCACCGGCTAATCATGCCATCTTCCAGCTACCCTTCCATGACCTTCTTTCATGACAACTCTTTCAGAACGTCCCCACTTGCAACTAGCGCCACATGATCCAACGTCGCTGCACAAAGACAAGACAAGCCGCTCGCCGCTCGACTCATCAGTCACATGTGTCTCCCCGCCACCGTGCTTTTTTCACTTTGGTCTCTCTCCCTCTCTTTTTTTCCATCTTGCTCCATATCTCCTTGGCCCTGCATAATCGCCTGGGCGCCAAAGTAAAAGCCCAACAAGGTGTGGCTGGGAGATGCCAAAGTCAAAGTGTCGAGCAACCGACGAAAGGCACTGCACTTGACACCTCATCAACACTCTTGACCACAACTCAATTGACTCAATCAAAAATGTCCTTCAAACTCGCTTCTGGAAAATCCATGCCCAAGGTCGGCTTTGGCCTGTGGAAGGTCCCTCGAGACAAGACCGCCGATACCGTCTATGGAGCCATCAAGAACGGCTACCGTCTGTTTGACGGAGCTTTCGACTACCAGAACGAACGAGAGGCCGGAGAAGGTATCCGACGAGCCATCAAGGACGGCCTGGTCAAGCGAGAGGATATCTTTGTGACCACCAAGCTGTGGAACACCTTCCACTCCAAGGAGCATGCTCTTCAGATCGCCAAGGAGCAGAACGAGTGGTGGGGACTGGACTACATTGATCTGTACCTCATTCACTTCCCCATCCCCATGGAGTACATCCCCATCTCTACCAAGGAGTGGGCTGGATGGACCAATGCCACTGACTCTGGCCCCAACCCTCTGGCCAAGGTGCCTACTCGAGAGACTTGGGAGGCTCTTGAGGAGCTGGTCGACTCTGGTATCGCCAAGTCCATCGGAGTGTCCAACTTCACCGCCCAGAACCTGTACGATGTCCAGACTTACAACAAGCACCCCATTTCTGCTCTGCAGATTGAACACCATCCCTACCTTGTTCAGCCCCAGCTGACTGAGCTCGCCAACCAGCTCAACATCCAGGTCACCGCCTACTCCTCCTTTGGACCCGCTTCTTTTGTTGAGATTGGTATGGACCAGAAGGTGCCTCCTCTTTTTGAGAACGAGACCATCACCAAGATCGCCAAGGCCCACAACAAGACTCCTTCCCAGGTTCTGCTGCGATGGGCTACCCAGCGAGGCATTGCTGTGATTCCCAAGTCCAACAATGTCGACCGACAGCACCAGAACCTCGAGTCTCTGGACTTTGACCTGACTGACGCCGAGATCAAGGAGATTTCTTCTCTCAACAAGAACCTCCGATTTAACGATCCTGGTGTGTACGCCAAGCTTCCTATTTTTGCCTAGACGAGTTGCGCAGCAACGAGTAAGCAGATATGGAATGATGGTGACGTACCGTACATAGACATTACATTATCTCTATAGAGTGGAAACGTAGGTGTTAGAGTAGACAGGAACAAGAACAGAGAGTAATATAGGATGAGTTGGAATGATAACAGAGAAGTGATCAGTATTGCAAGTGTCTATGACTTTTCTAGAGTGTCAGTGCATATACACAGCCCATGGATTGGAAGCAATTGCTGTAAACGCTTCCAAGGAGCATTCAATGGTACTATCAGAGCAATTATAAAGCATTAGATGTCCTCAGAGAAGGCAATTGAGTCAGCTGAGAAGCCATATCTCATAAAGCAGTTAGCTAGTCGTTCTTATGTTTCAGATACCCAATTGAAGCTCTGTGATAGCAGCTCGGAAGAGTGGGCTGGTGGCTCCGATTAAAGATAACCCGGACTCAAGGACTGGAATTAGACAATTAATTAGAATCCGGGAAATGGTGAGTCGGAGAATTGATCTGCTTTATTTCAGTAACTGCACAGGAACCGTTACTAAAAGTTGTAGAGTCTGTCTCTATTGAGCATAGTTTGTGTTGGTACTATCATTCTGCAAGTCACTCATAGCTACAGCCACTGATAGCTACAGCAAGACTCTATGCTCTTCAAGCTGTCCTCCATTCAAGATAAGCTGCGCTCTCCATCTTAGCAACTACTGACAGCAATAATGAATCAAAGAACAACTTAGTAGAACTTGTTTCTTCGTAGAGCATGTATACTTGGTCTTTAGCAGGACTTGTTCTCTCTGTAGAACTTGCCTCCACTAGAATTGGTTTCTTCAATTCAGCTTCTACTTGTACACCTACGCCTACACCTCTCTTATACACTCATTAATACCATAATCTATAACACCCAACCACCCTACTCATCCACCTATGCAACCTTTTTCCACCTGCCTGCGTCCATCTCCCAGCGTGCTAGTCAATCCTCAGTCAGTCCTCTCTTCACAAGCTCTGCAAATCTGCTCTGCGAAATGCCAGAGCTCTCACAGAGCTTTTTGAGACTTCGCACAGACTCAATCACGTGAGCCTCCGTCGGGGTATCTTTCACTTCGGGCTCGTCTCCTCCCACGGCAGTTTCGACTTTATCGTAAGCGGCGTAATAGTCGTCTTCATCATCCTTCTCCTCTTTCGGACTGGCCACTCCCTTGATGGTGGTCTGGTCGGCGTATGCATTTTGTAGATCGTCAATTTCCATTGTATCTTCTCCCTCCTCCTCTTCCTCCTGTTGTCCGTACATGCTCCAGTACTCGTCGTCAGAGCCTCCTGAACTAGGGCTAGATTTACTATCTTCTGTCTTCACAGTCTCGGCCTTTCTGTGTGTGCTCTGAGGTGGCGAGGGCATGGACTGTGATGGTGAGAAGCGTTCCTCTGCTTCAGAGACTGTATCGTAACCCATGGTTCTCTCTCCTCCCTGAGGAGCCAACAAGAAGTCGTGTAGCAACCACTTCTTCTCCTCAGGCACCCACACAAAGCGAATCTCAATCTGCTCCTTGTTGCCGAGGTTTTGCACCAGACATCGCGCGTACAGCGACTCTGGATCGAGTCTGACAAACCCGTTCTGCACTAGCGAGAACCGAAAAGTTCGTGCTACACGCACAACTTGCGTGATAATGTCCGTTTCCGCGCTCTCTGACGACACGCCCCATGTCAGGTCCTCCAGCCACGGTGGGTAGCTGTCGATATAGTCACCAGGCACGTCTCCATTGTCACAGAGAAAAGATGATCGACGTGAAGTATTGCCTGAAGAGCCGAAAGAAAGCTTGGTTCGGACCAGTGGCGCGAGCAGAAACAACAGGTCCGACTTGGGCTTGGTCACGACCTCAATCTTGTCCTCATAGCGGTCTCCTAGAGCCTCGAGATTCTGATATTCCAGGATCGCTGCGCGGATCTGCAAAAGAATCTGGTGGACGAGCTGAGCGGAGTCAGGAGTGGGTATGGCGTCTGTGGTGAGTGTGGCGGGGTCCGCTCGAGGATTGTCTTTGGGATTTGTGTTGGTAGCGTTGTTTTCGGTCATGCTGAGTGGTGTAGATGAAGAGATTAGTTCCTGTTGAGAGGCGTGCTAATGTTGGGACTTGTACATAGTAAAAGCTAGTCTAAATGGAAAAAATTATTTAAGCCTGGCGATCGCTGAATAGATACCAGCGTGTGTATCGCTAGAGTCGTATCGCAGCGGGGTGTTTGTATATACACTACTCCATCCATCGCTTCGTATTGTTTGTATCCATGCCTGTGCATCGTGCTTCAGGCGTTGTCTTACTGTGCTCTCTGGGTGGTACAGCGCGTCTGCCTATTCAGGACCATGCGTCCGATACAACAATGAGTCTAGTGTTTCAAGTTGAGTTCGGGAGATCCAACAATAGGAATAGGAGATACAACTGGTACGGCTCATAAAACACAGGAGATGTTTGTAATTTCGTATTTGCTCACCTGATAATATCTGACGATTATCTGGTGAAACTAGCCAGGGGTGGAGCCCACGCGTCACCTGAAACATTGGCATCTCTGCACTTTCCAGGGGTGTCATCATCCACTCCCAATTGCCTTTTTTCGCCTCTCTATCAGCCAAACCTTCCCCTGAGCAGAAGCAAGATATTATAACCACAAGGCATGGAGATTGTGTACAGTGTATTTCTGAAGATCCCATGTGTAAACACGCCCGCTACGGCTCCACGGGTACCTGTGTCTACCAAGCATGACGACTATAACACCCAAATTATTTATAGGTTTATTGCATCGTATTCTGACAGCCATATTTTGACACACCTTGTCACCCCTTACATACACGATAAGTTCGCTGCTAAGAGCTGTCACGAGATAATCCATAACTCCTACAAAGGCCAATAATACACAAACAGCCCAGGATGCCGTTAGACCTACGGAAAATAACGCTTTGGCGCCAATTGCGCTCCAGCCCATCGCATGCCCATCTTGTAGGCCGAATCAGGCTCTTCAACTACACCGTGCTGTATAAACGCCCAGCAGATCAATTGATCGGCAGAAGATCGATTAATTTTTCACCGTGGAAGCCGTACAAGACCCACCTCGACGATACCGACGATATTGCTACAATACATTGTCTACGGATTCAAATCATTTCATATACTTGTTTTTTACTTGGGCCAGTGTACTTTAATTAATATATTAGGATGTACACATGTAGAAAGAAACACCTCTCTGAGGAATAAATATTGCGCTTAGAGCAAGTGGATGAGGATGGCGGCACCAGCACCGAAGCCAGCGACAATCTCGGCGCCTCGGAGAGTGTTGGCGGCGTTCTTCTTGTCACCGTCCTTCTTGGCGGCAGAAGAGCCAGCAGCAGAAGAACCGGCGGAAGAGCCGGAAGAGCCAGCAGAGCCGGTGGCGGAGGAGTGAGCAGAGCCGGAGCCGGAGGTGGCGGTCAGAGCAACGGAGGTCTGGGACTCCTTGGCGGAGCACTGGTAAGAGTCACCCTGGATGTCACCGTTGGAGTGAGCGTCGTTCCAAGAAGTACAGTTGAAGCCGGAGTCGTTGGACTCAACGTCGACACCGCCCTTAACCTGGTTGAGCTTGGGGAGAGAAGCCTCGGAGAAGTTTCCGAGCATCTCAATGGCACCATCAACGGACTTGACGGAGGGGAAACCGTCGACCTTTCGGAGCTTGGTGTTGTTGGCGACCTGGAGACCACCGCCAATCTTCTCGAGCTTGGGGACGGAGAGGTCGGTCAGCTCGGAGTTGGAGACGAAGAAGATACCACCGCCAACGTTGGTGAGCTGGGGCAGAGAGATGTTCTTGATGGTGTTGTTGACGTAGCCGATGGAGGAGTTGACGTAGGTCAGGTTGGGCATGTCGGCTCGGGAAACACCTCGGAAAGAGATGTTTCGGGCCCACTGCAGAGAGTCAAACTGAGCCTCGAGGCCGGGGGCGTTGTCAGAGATCTGGAGAGACTCGGTGACGTGCTGGAGTCCGAGAGCAATCTGCTTGAGGAATCGGTTGTTGTTGATGTTGACCTCGCCGACGTCGACAACGTTGATGCCCATGAGCTCCTTGATGGAGGTGTCGGAGATGATGACAGAGGTGGCGTTGTTGACACCCTGGTTGAGCTGCATCACGTCCAGGTTGGGGAGGGTGATCCACTTGAGGTTTCCGACGGCCTGGAGGGCGGGGAAAGACAGGGTGGACAGACCGGTCAGAACCTGGAGGTCGAGGTCCTTGCCGACGGAGGTCAGCTTGGGGGCAGTGAGGGAGTTGAGGGTGGACAGGTTGTTAGCGGTCAGAGAACCGGTAATCTCCTCGACACCGTCGATGGAGAGAACACCGGCGGAGCCAGTGATCTCGATGCTACCATCGAGCTTCTTGCAGCCAGCGATCTTGTCGAGGTCAGACTGAGAGGAGACCTGGATATCCTGAGAACAGCCAGACTGTCTGGAAGAAGATGCAGAGGTGGTGGCAGACGACTGGGCAGAAGCCAGAGCGACGAGAGCGGCCAGAAGAGCGGTAGAAAATTGCATTTCGTGGATGAGTAGCCGACAGGAGCAAACGAGTGTGGTGGGAGGAAAGGACACAAATAAGAGAAGCTGTGACAAGAGTAGACGGGGGGCTGGTTTAAGGTTTGCTCAATAGGGTTTACGCATTAGCGTTTGCACAATTGAGTTTGTTGTGTACCCGAATTTGGAGGCTGGTTGTCGTGACAACGTATATGGGTTTGAGGAGGGGGTCTTAAATGAACGGATGCGAGGTGTTTTTCGACATATACACAGTTTACACGATACTCCAGACGTGTCTGTGTCGTTTCCCCCTGGTACCCACTCTGTAACCCCTTTGTACAGTGATAAACACACCGCAGCCCGCCGCCTACCCCTATGAACACGTGAACCTTAATCTGCAAAGTTGTCTTTGTCTCACCTTGTTTGGGCAACTCTGTTTTCACGACGCGGAGGAAGGCTGTCTGCACAAAACTAAACACGGGCATGGCTCGCATGGGCTGAGCAAGTCGCACTCGAAAAAAAAATACACAAAGGAAATGAAAAATGGGGCTCTCTTCCGAGGTTGGTTTGCGTCACAGAGGTTTCGGTTATACCAGCTCCTAGCGCAGTACCTGGTAGCGCTAGTTGTACGTGCTTATAGACGACCCTGTATACACGCGTGGCGTGGTCGGGTTGCGGCTCGGAAGTTTTCAAGAGCTATTTTTAGCCGTTGTGGTGGAATGGGTGGAGCCAATAGACTTTGGGAGAGTGTGATGTGCGACTGTTGAAAAAGTTACCCGGCGGCCTTTGGTTGCATCGTGACAGGCTGTGTACTAGCGTGGTGGAGTCCGTAACCGTTGGAAAAAAGCTGGAGGTGTCAGGAGCGACGTCGGTTTTGTTTGATTGACGTCTTTACGGGCGAAAAAAGTGGCCCTGTCTATCGTGAGAGGGGCCTGCACTGTTGCTCACTTCAACCCAATCTTATGTGGAGTATATTGATATAGAGATATAGAAGCAACATCAACATCACCTATGGATTGGTGTGGTTTACGATGCACAGTGTGGGCAGTCTGATGTGCTCGTACGTACTTACTCCACACTGTGCATTTCTCCTCTTATTGTTTACAATTGCTCTGAACCACGATACCAGACCTCGCCTACAAGACCATGTGTGTCAAGACTGTACAGTGATTTACCTATAGCGCTAACCGTAAACATATGCCAAGGGATGTTCGGTACGATAGTAATCCCTCAGGTGGGGGGGCTGGAAATAGTCGACGATAGTCGACTATTGTACCAGCTAACACGCCGTGGCATTTTCCCAGTGTCATTTTCCCTACTCCGGTTAGCATATTTTTCTGCTAGATTGGAATGTGCTCGACAGCTGTGCTGTGTTCCATGCCCTGTGCAGACGGAATGAGGCGAGGTTATACGAGCGATAGGGCGTTAAAGCCGGCCGCCTGTGTCTAGGCTTTAATGCAACTCTTGTCCGCATGTTTATGGTGTTTATCTGGCAAATAAGGCACTGTCTTAGAGGTTAGCTAGATCATAACAGCAGACGGTTCCGGATATAACCATCTCGTACTCTTCACCAAGGAACATCACACGCCCACAAGAAACCTAAACGTGGAATGAAACCATAGTCAACATAAAATATATCCCCGATCGCCCACGATATGCACGTGACTACAAGGCGAGAGATGAGACCAGTAAGCCCAGCAACCGACGATTACGCCCACACCGACGCAACAACTCCTGAATATCATCTTGGCCTAGGAAATGTTCAAACGGGCTCACACCCCTGCATGTCCAGACTGTACCCTTGATCAGTATCCACTAGGACTACCCTGCTTAGTATAACACCATTAATGCCCCTAATGGTGGTACGAAATATGTACCACCCTACTCGATGCATCACATTCCCACACTTCATTCCTCATAATGTCTGTTTATTTTCTGTTTATTATTATCATCAAAATATGTCGTACCTTGTCAACCTCCTTGTCTATCGGTGTCACTGTCACTGCCCCTTTGCAAACAATGCTCCCCCTGCATATCGCCCGTCACTCCAGCGACGGGGCGATCTTCACAAGGGTCCTAAACCCAGTAAACTCTCATCGCGGTCTCTGGACGAGTTTGTTATGAAACCGCCCCTTTGTTGGCGGGCTGCAGCAGGCATCTCAGACGCTAGAGTCATCGTGAAGGGGTACTTAGCGTGCTTGGCACGCGTCACAATGGCCATTCTGAAAACTCCGTGTGTCGAAGATCATACCCTCCTGTTACTTATACCCCTACTTGCTCCCATACACGCGTTTCTCTCTTCTAGCTTAAGCTACAGCCTTATTAATTATATACGTAATGACTTTTTTCTTTCTTGCATCTTTCACCGCTCCTATCTTCAGGAGTCGTCTCTCCCCTGGGCCACACCAAACAGGCTCTCGGAGGTTTTCCGAAACCATCAGAGTGTGAAACATAGGGTAAACTCCAGCCTAAAACGCGTCGGTGACAGGACGTGTCTTAGCGTGTCAGACGTGTCAACGGTTATCATAACGATAGAATGATAACAGTAATACATAAAACACATAGGCAGGTACGAGTGCACCGTCGGGTATGGGTATCTCATTCTGGGTATCTGGTATCACGTTTAGGGGTATCACTATCTGGTATCATTCAGGGGCATCTCATTCAGGGGATCTTCTCTTACCCCCACTTGGTAACGTCAACTCGAGAAGGCTGACATCGAGGCCCGGGTGGAGGAGTGACAGGATAATAACCCTCCGCCCTCGGGCCCTCGGCCTTCGCGCCTCCCTCCCTCATTCCCTCCTTATACGCCTCCTTGTGTAGATAACTGTACGTTCTCTTTAGGGGGCTTGACGGCACGGCATAGGACACCGAGGACGCAGCTGTCAACGGAGACCGCGGCATGGGCGTAATCAGGCCGGACTGGTGGAACGCGCCGTACGGTCTGTTGCCGGCATTGACGCCTGCTCGACCAGGAGAAGAACATCTAGGAGACGTAGGAGGAGAAAGGGCCGAATAGGGGCCTTGGTGACCGCCTCGCGAGGGCGACGAGCTGCACACCTGAGCAAGCAGCTCCTCAGAAGTGCCTGGGTACTCCTGCTCAATGGACATGAGATGTAGCAGAAGCTGAGCTCGGTCTGGAAAGAGGCTGGATGAGCGCACAGGCGAGGGATTCGGCGTGAAGGGCGGAATCGCGTAGTGCTGAGGCCGCAGGGGGCTCTCAGTGTGCAGCACGGTCGACACGGGCGTGTTTTTGTCCGACGACTGGCTGGAATCCGGCCGAATCTCGATTCGAGACACTTGGGGTGTTCGAGAAACGCCGTTGAGGGCCTGCGGAGCGTAGAGAGGGGGTCTCTCGTCCTTGGCGCCCCAGCCCTTGCCTTCCTCCAAAGTGCCATGTTCCTCAGCATCCGTGTAGGCTGTAGTGAAGGTACTAGCCGAAACAGCAGAAACAAGAGGACTGGGCGTGGTTCCGGCATCACTGAAATCCCAGGCGGTCTGCTCGTCCTTGAATGGAGGTGCATGGAGCACTCGTTTCTGAGCAGGTTTCTGCTTCCTTACAAACTTGTGATGTTGCTGAATCAGAGGAACCAGAATAGAAGGACGTTTGGTGGTTCGCACAAACTTGAGCGTGAGCAACTGAGAGGCGGTGGGCCGGTTACTCGGGTCCTTGGACATGCACGCCCCAATAAACTCCCGGAACAGGTCCGTAAAGTGCTGTCCTTGGGGAAGAGAAGGGCACTCTCTGTCTGGAATGACAGCAAGGGCTTTCATGGGCGAAAGACCAGACAACGGAGGCGATCCGTCGGCGAGCTCCAGGGCGGTGATACCGAGCGACCAAATGTCGGCTTTGTAGTCGTAGCCAGACTTACTGATGACTTCGGGAGCCATCCAGTACGGAGTACCGACAAACGACTTCATCTTCTTTATGGACAGTCCCATTTGTCCACTCACTCCGAAATCCGCCAGCTTGACGTCGCCCTCGGTCGTCAGCAAAATGTTGGCCGCCTTGATGTCTCTGTGGATCTTTCTCTGTCGATGAAGATACTCCAGACCTCTGAGGGTGTCTCTCATGACAACGGCAATGTGGTCTTCTCTGAACGGCTGGCTTTTGATGAGATCCGCACAAGACCCCCCGCCACAGTACTCCATGAGAATCCACAGAGTGTAGTCCCTGTTGTCCACCACAGAGCCAAAGTACTCGGTGATGTAAGGACATCTCAGCGACGAGAGAAAGTTGACTTCCAGCGCAATCTCGTCGATATCGTCCTCTTCCTCCAGGTTGACCTGTTTGACTGCACACACCTGGTTGGTCTTTCGGATCCGGCCCTTGTAGACCTTTCCAAACGACCCCTTACCCAGTACCACCTCCAAACTCACAACCTCCTCCGGGTTGTGGCATTTCGATAGGTCATCCTGCGTGTCAATCTCGTCGCAGTACCCCGTCACATTGGCCGCGTTGTATGGAGAGGACGCTCTTTGTACACTGTCGAAAAGTGGAAATCGAGAGCGGTGTTTTCGAAGCGGAGAAGACATGCTGATGGTTTGTAGAGCGTTGGATAAAGAGACACTGGACGATTGTTTAGACATGCCGCGGTAGAGCAAGCGGCGTCTACTAGTTGTAGCGTTATAGTGTAGGGTTGTGTAGGAAGAAGAGTGCAGATGTATGTGATGATTAGTATTAAGGTTGCGATAAGGTGGTGTGTGGGGGGTGAAAAGGGGACGCGTTTTGAGGGGGTTATAGTTGAGCTGGAGGAATTCTGAGTAGTGTGTTGAGACCGTGGAGGGTTGGAGATCACGTGGAGCTTTTGAAATTTGTGAAAAGTCACATTTCATGTAAAACTGGTGTCCCACATTCAGGTTCAGTCAGGCTCATCCATTAGACACCCTAAATAGGAAGACTATAGCTTCGGATCATCGAGCTAAAATAAGTAACGTTTGGGTTGGCACGTGACGGCTAAAGGATGGAGGTCATAGACGCGTGTTGTTGAGTTGTTGGCGTGTTCTTGCTGTTGAAATACACTGCCTCGGCTGTTACGACTCAGGGGAACTTGCATCTCTGTTTTTAGACTGAACTGAGACATGCATTATTAGACGGTAAGCACGCGTTCTGCTACAAGAGCTACAAGAACTATAACAGTGCACCTGTATTGTTACACTGACACTATATGACATTCAGAGCACTGTTTCAAGGCCCTGAGGCGTGTTTTGATCATCATAAATGCTTCATTGAAGTCTCAGTATGGGCTATTTTTAGAAATGTAATCACTCTGAGACTCAAGGCACTGGCGAGAAAACTTACACGAGGCTTTCAAGGAGAGACATACATGAACGCCTTACTCATGGAGGCGTCAGGAAAAGCTAGCTGCCTTGAAGTGTGTATAACTGTACAGCATGAACTCGAGTGTCCAGTTTTTTCTTAGCTGCCTAAACAGAGCGTCAGATACCATCTAAAGTGTCAGTATCAAGCTTCTGTCAGAGTATGGCATTCGAGTTTAGTGGAAGTTTGTTGACACAGCCCTATCCACTTAGACTTTTGTTAGCTCTACCATATTTGAATTAACGAGCCGCACGTTTAGGGGTGCTGTTTTTGGTCCCTCTGGTTTGGCCAATATTCGGCGTACGGGAATTTTAAAAGCATCAGGAGAATCACCGTCACAAGCTGATCATTTATACGAGGGTCTCATAGCTCTCTGATGCCTGGTGTCTCCACAAAGTGCATTTGTCTCCACAGCCTATGTTGTAAGGTTATAGGCGCGCACAGATCATGTCCTTGAGAGTCAAGTTAAAGAGCAGCCGATAGGTCAGAGAACATAAGAACAAACCGCTGTATAAGTACAATAACCACAAGAAAAAAGACCAATCTACAAAAAGACACACTCTGCGTTAGTACAACCGCTACAAGCGTCCATATTCACAATATCGCGAAGCTCCATAGCAGAGGCCTGACAATGAGTACACCTATGGCCTTAATCCATATTACAAACAGCCTTCTGTAAGCTGTCACTCTCAGAGCATGATTCTAAACGGAGACAGAGTAGCTAGAAGCCCGCTCTATACCAGCACTATATACAGCCGCAACTCACTGATATGATACAAATAAGCCATTCATATATTTACACGAGCCCATACTACAGTATCAGCTTGTTCAATGATTTATATCTACCAAGGCCCGTATAGCTACAAGTAGACTCTAAGCATACTGACTATGTTCCACCATAGCCATACTGCCTATCAAGCCCATGTTAGAACAAGCCCAGAAGAGTGTTAGATCAGGCACCAAGCAACTTCTTCTCTATGACAATATCCTATGATAACGCTTCTGGATAGACCCAGTGTATCTATGTTTCAATATGAATCATGTGCCACTACAGTAATTACAGTACAGGCTACTCTAACACTTCATATTCCACTCTACCACCCTCTCAGCTCACAGATCGTACCAACCGAAGCCTACTGAATGAACGTATACGTCTCTACAAAGTCACATCTCAGAGCAAGCTCCTCGAATGTAGCATCTACAAGGCCACACTCTCAGCTAACGCTTCGATTGCGGCATCTACTCTACGGTATAGCCACACTCTCAGCTAACGCTTCGATTGCGGCATCTACTCTACGGTATAGCCACCCTCTCAGCTAACGCTTCGATTGCGGCTCCTCTTTGTCATTAATTAATTAGCTGATAAATATCTACCCTCCGGCAGTCCTCTCCCCCTTTAACTACTCATTAGCCCTCTCCACTTTCTGCAACAGGTACCTTTTCGCCTCCTCCGTCAAACTAACCTTTCCACTGAGCTCAATACTGGGCACCTTTGTACCATTCAGTAGGAGCAGTTCAGGAATGGCAAAATGCACAGGATTGGCTCGCAGACTGTAAATCAACAAACCGTCATTCACAGGCAGGTTGATATCTGCTCCTGCAAATATGGCTCGAAGAGTTTCCAGGACATTATGACCCACAATTCCGTCAATCAACGCCTGGTTACCGTTCAAAGCAGCGGCGTACTTTTTCGAAACGTACTTGTTCTGGATGAAATGCTCTCTGTTTTTGACCAGTGTGGACTTGTCAGACAGAGTGGCCTCATAGATATCGTTCAGAGACCGGTTGGACACCTGTCGAATGGCGTCAACGACAGCAGGAGTGAAATCACGTGTATCGAGTGTCAGAGAACGCACCTTGGTCACGTGAGAGCCCAGACTTCGATGAACAGCTGAACATTGAGTACAAATGATGACCATCAGGTTCAACGAGATCCACGTGACTCCCTGGGTCGAAGCACAGTCTGCACACGTGCTATTAGACGCATCAATCGACATGGCCAGCTTGTACACGTCTGGAGCCATGGCACCCATCTGAGGAGGCGCCTGGCTCATGACCGGTACTGAAGAGCCCGGAATCGACGTGCCAGCACTGGAACTGACGACCCGTCGCAGATTCACCCCTGAGTCCTTCAGAGGCGACCTGGACAGCTCCCGTTGAGCGAGATGGGACTCTCGGGGAGGAGAAGACACGTTTTCGAGGGATGTCGAAATAGCACCATTGATGGCAGCTACCCAAGTAGCCAGATCGTCTTCGGAAGTGGCCTGGTAGACTCTCTTAGTCTGTGGAGTGACGATTTCAAAGCAGAACCGTCGGTCCGAGTTTCGGGCCTCTCGACAAAGAGCCATTTTCAGGTCAATAGGCACTCTGTTGGCTTCCAGACCTTGCTTCCAGTTGGAGTACTCGGATAGACGTCCTCCTGCAAGTACCACCCAGTACTTGTGCCATCCAACCGTCTTCTTGTTGATGTTCTTTGTGGATGGGTCCATGGACCACAGTAAACCCTCCTTATGTTCAGCAGAATCAGGAGAAAGCTCTTCAAACGACTGCTGGAGGTTCAGGTGGTCACTCACATCCTCAATGTACGAATGCCTTTTTGAAGGCTTCGGAGGAGAGTCGATGATCAGAGACTTGATGTTCTGAGCAGTACCGTTTGAAGATACTGAAGGAGTGAGGCTAGGAAGAGCAGGAAGCGAGGGAATAGCTGATCGTGCACCTCCCATACCGCCTAGAGCAGTATTGAGCCTTGGAATGGCTCTGTTTGCTCCCTGAGATCGAGATCGAGTAGGAGCATTGGGTCCAGACATTGTAGGAATAGCAATGGGGACAGAAGGACCAGCATAAGTGGGAACAGTAGTGAGAGACGATTCTCCTGCTTCAATGCTTCTCTCGAGTTGTCGTCGTCGAATCTCCACCTCGGTTCTGCTCCTTGTCCAGTCCTTTGAAGATTGTTTGACATGGTCCACCAGCCGGTCGATTTTCGGCTTGGACGCCTGAATACCCGCCGATAACGTCAGGAACCGCTGCAGCTGCTTCTCCTCGTTCTGCGAGATGCTCAGCGTCAGCGCCTGCAGCTTTCGTCCTCCATGCAAGTCGGTGAGGTACGTGAAATAGTCGAATCGTTTCAGTTCAAACGCCTTTCTCTTGTCCTGGTACTTTGAGTCCGATTTGGACGCCTTGGGGGGCGACTTCTGGCCCAGGTAGCGCGATAGCCACGAGTAGTACTCGCGTGACTCGTCGTCAAAGTCCTTCTTGTGTCCTTCAAACATTTTGATTTCGTTTTCGTAGAATTTTTTCAGCGGAATGAGAACCAGCTGCTGCAAGTCGACATTGCTGGAGTTGAGCCAGGCGGCCACTTGAAGCCACTGCTCGCATGTAGCTCCTGCAGCAAGCTGAATACCGTCTATATCTTTCATGTAGTCGAGATAGAGAGTGTATTCAGCAGCGAGTTCGGCTTGACGTTCAGAAACAACGACAGCTTGCTTGTAGAGTCGTTTGATGAGCGCTTTGAGCGATCTGGTCTTCTTTTCCAGCGACTGAATGGTAGCTCTGAAAACAGGTCCGTCATCTCCATTCTGAATAGGAACATCAGAAGGAGAGATTGATTTTTCCAGCAGCGAGTCCACACTTTGTCCTAAGCCCTTGACTGCATCTGTCTGAGCAAGAGCCTGAGTCAGAGACATTGGTTCGGCCAGTTTCAACGGAGAACTGGTGTCAAACGTTTTTGGAGGCCGTAAAGGAGAAGTGGGTGATCCTGGAGATGCAGAGATATCGGGTGTGGTGATTGTAGTAGCAGGCGACAATGTAGGAGTACCTGCATCAGCGTAAAACTTGAACTGAGCCAGTGTTCTCAAACTGTCTGCTCTCTTATCGTACTCCACAAAACAGCAGTAAAGCGGCCCCTTGCCCAGATTTTGCGATAATTCCCACACAAACTCCAGATTTCCCGGCTGGAAGTCCCCCAGAAACGCCACATTGGATCGGGTGTGGATATTGGGGTCATGGAAGAACTCGTTGGTGATGAAGTTGTGCAGCTCTTTAGGTGAAGCTGCAGTGATCAAAGCTCCTCCAGAAATGCTCTCCGAGAGCTGAATGCCGAATTGCGCGAGACAGGTGGCGTCAGACGGCAGAGGAACCCGCACAAGGAACCTCGACCCGTCGTCTGTGTCCTGAATGAAGTCGTTTGTGGTGGACAACACATTGCCACACAGCACAAGCTGACACAGAGGGCTGACGAGATGGGTCAAAATATCAACATGCTCGCCCGGCTGCTGCGAGATCGCCAGGACGCCCGAATTGCGCACAGAGGCCTGTGAAATGGAGTTGTTGGCGGCTATGGCCTTGGCCGAAGAGGACGAGGTGCTCATGATGGAGATACGCTCGACCGTGAAAGCGGGGTCCATGTACGACGAGCTGTGCTCATCTGGCTTGGAGGGTACGGCTCCCATGGTGGTGGCGGTGTGGAAGTGTCGAAATTCTGGTCTCGGTTGCAAAAGTGGTGATAGTGTGGAGCGCTGCACGATTTGGGTTTGTCATGTGACTGAAGACAGCTGGAAGACGAGACTGTTGTGTTTGTGGTTGTAAAGAGACAAGCTGTTTGTGTAACGATTTAACAACGATGGTGTTTGTGTGACTATGGTGTTTGTGAGATATGTTCTTTCCTACTGTGATTCCCCGTCTGTTGTTATCCCAATGCGTCCATGTCTATGACTGACTTGGGTGGTGGAGCTGTGCATGTAGACAGTGTCAGGTGGGGGTGTGCTCCAGGTAAGAAATGAAGGGTATATTTGGAATCAGCGAGACTGGGGGAATCCAGGACATATTTTAAAATTCCCCCAGGACGTTTTTATCCTCAGTCAAACTGGAATATTCTTAACTATTCGAGAAACTACAACCTTCTATTTTACTTCATTTTACTTAGCTTTTATGCCCACATGGGCCACTTTCATTTTTTTTCTCGTATCTGCACTGCCTCATACTTGTCGATAGTCAGGAACTGGTCACTTTTTTCTTTTCCTTAGTCCGACGCTATAAATAGTCACTTCACTAGCACGCCTGTCATATTATTAGCACCTCTTGGAATGTGAAATTGTTGAATAATATTCCCACCACAAAGAAAAATATTATCCGAAAAAAAGGGGAACGTCCCTTCAACATACAGCCATATGTAACCAAACGTCAACTAACAACGTCAACTGTCAGAGCTTATTTTAAAGGGATGAGCTGTAACACAACGGAACAATGTACTTTCAAAGCACTCTGAAACATGTAAAAGCACCCCAAACAAGTCGATTTTGAGGAAATTCGCGTATTTTTCGTTTTTCTTCAAAAATTCACCAAATAATTCCACCAAATCACATTCACAAGCTAACTCCCGAGACCCGGCTACGGTGCGGCTACAGTAGCCACCTGCTAAACACCTACCCGAGTTCCGTGCATTCCAGGGGGTGTAGTGCAAATGCCAGTGTTAGCTACAGGTCACGTGAGGTGCTAGTTGCTTGACAGCTAGCTGCTGAAATGAAGTATGAGCATCAGATTGCCGTGGAGGATGGAGAGGTGGTTGCTGGGGTGATCGAGTCACGTGAGAAGAGTGGAAGTGGTCACGTGACTTGAAGTTGCATTAAAAAGAAAAAAAAATGGGAAAAATGAGATTTTGACCTTCAAACTGGAGTTGACTATGAACAGTAATAGAAGTGTAGATAGTGGACAGGACTACAAGTTCAGACAGAGACTTGGTAGCAATATCAAGTGGGTTTTGAGTCGTTTATTCAATAAAACAGCCAGGAATAAATATTCTGACTTGCTTTACTTGTACAGTAAGTACTCCAGTGACATAGACACTATACATGTTCTCATGCCAGTATCCCTAAGAACTGTTGACTTAGTCACTTGGATATCTATCCAGAGTAATGGAACAGTTGATATTCTTCAAGATCACCATCAAAAACATAAAACTGCATAAACAGTTATTCGTAACAGGTTTCTGGAGTGTACACTTACAGCTTGTATTGTAGTCTAACCTAGGACTAACTGAGAAGACTATGACTTCAGATACTTGATCAGAGAACGATTTCAGAGCTGAACAAGTCACGTGAGTAGTATTAAGTCACATGACTCAGCTTCTACAAATCACGTGACTCAAATACTTTACTCTGAACGCACAACTGTTTGCTTGCTCAATGGAGTAAGCTCCTCTCCAGATACAGCTTAGCCAGCTACTTTGACCTAAAGCTTCTGCCGAGTTGAACTTGATTTTTGCCTATCAGGTCACGTGACCACCAGCCTCAACTCTCATCTCAATGGAGTATATCAAATACTGTTATGGCTGTAGCTATACAGTTGAGGATTGCTTTTGACGAGCTTGAGCTTTCAGTAAATACAGTAACACCTAGAGCTTCACCAGCCTTTTCATGGCAGCTTCTCAATATGGCTTTCTCTCCAGCCAATAGCTAGTTCCACATAGGAGTTGAGCATGGTTGAATTAGAGCTTCCTTTACAATCTTGACAATGCCGTTTGTCTTCACGTGTAAGTTAGCTCCGGTTGCTATTTGATCTTGTAAGGACAGTTATAATTGCTCTTCCATACAGACAAGGGTGTTAATATGAAAAGTGCTCATTAGTGCAGAAGCGTACAACAAACAAGAATAACGGTGCTTGAACAAACAGATATCGCTTACCTGGCTCATCTCATCCCGTCTACATAATTAATTTAAACATGCATCGTGCCTGCCGACACAAAGCATACCTTTAATTAACGGTCATGGGTTTGATAAGGAAGTGAAGAACGAATGAGTCAGTGAGTCAGTGAGGAGCAAGTGAGCTACGTGAAATGATTTTATGGAGTTACCAGATTATACAAATGTAGTGTGTACACCATCAGCATGTGCTTGTAACGTACAACATGAAACAGATGAAACGCCAAGACACAGTGATAGCCAATAACCCGCGACCTTATTACAACCCATCGCAGCAATGGAAATCGATTACATTACATCCATTTCCTTGCGGTGACGTAACTGTGCGATAATACAAGTGAGACAGGATATTCCGAAATAGGATGGATTATCGTAGCCGAACCCTAACCCTCGTATACGAGGTGGGGGTACAACGGAAGTACGACTGAGACTGTGAGGTGCAGGGGTAAGTGGTGGTGGTGTTAGCTATACGGTGTGTTGTAGAACGATGTGTTGTAGAACGGATATGTTGTGTTTTGTATATGATATTCTTGTGTGGTTTCATCATATCTGATAGGATCACCTTGAAGTCAGTATGGCGGCTAATAATTATGTATGTGGAAAAAGAAAAACGGCGTACACTACTGACTGAAGATTTGTCACAGGTGAGACCTGGTGGGGGGTAGGCAAAAAAAGAGAAACGGCATTTTTTCGATTGGGAACGTTAGAAACCAGCCTCAACGACTCAATTGTATTTCATGGAGATACTGGTTAACTCATGGTAAGCTCCAAACCATACAGTATACCATGACAACTCTAATAGCCTCAGTAAAGACACTGTTGGAATGTACGCCCACCGATATAATACCTCAAGATTGGTGTGCATTCCCGGACTTAGTCAGCTGTAGGATTATTGAACCGACCAATCAGATGCAGGGATTTTTGTGAGAGTTTTGCTCCAGTGGCAAAATGTGAAATTTGAAATTGCAAAGACACAGCTTAAATTCAGTCTCGTGGGGACAAAGAAAAAGGCACTAGTCTAGACTGTACGAGCAAAGTAGCTAAAAGGGGCCTAATTTTTTAGCCTGAGTTTATAGGGCATTTCTCACGAGACCCGGCGTGTGCAAAAAAAAAAAAACCACAAAAAAAAAAAAAAAAAAAARACCCATTTCCTGCAGTGGACTGGTGCACGGCAACAATACCCAAAAGGGTCATGCAGAGTCAGCATGGTATGGGACCATTCCAGTGGTTGCCGTCAATAAAGTGATTATTGTGGAGATAGCCAGGAGTGTGGCTTTCAAGTAATATCGTGTATGAGGGCAATTGATTGAAATGAGGTGAAATGAACGAAAAAACAACAACCAGAAACAATCAAAGTCCAGATTATGGGCTAATCTCATACACTCCTATAGCTTAGCATTACACTGTGAAGAATACCAATGCTCTAAGATAGCTCTTGGAGCTCGGAATATTTGTATAGATACAGCTGAATTGAGCCTTACGAGTCTCTACAACAGTTGGACTCGCACTAAACTACCTTTAGTGCATACTATAGTATGGCTGAGCTCAACAAAACAGATCTACTGTGACCTTAACGGCACGGTAAATCATGGCATCAACTAGCTGAACCCATAACATACCCTGGCATAGACCACTGCGATACAGCATAGAAGAGGTGTAGAAGTGGGTTCGTGCAAACCAGGAAGTTGTAGTAATGAAAGAATTGACCTTGTTCATGAGTGATCTAGCTAAGTCCTTACTGTAAAGGCATGTTCAAAGCTCACATTAAACACACCACCTTAATTTGAACATCATGATAACCGACTCGTAACCCCTCAGTTACAACCCCACTGTCGTTTGTCATTGAACTTTTAGCTATAGATATAACCCCCAAACCCGTCCTTTGATCCTAACTTCTCCACCACAACACAATCCAGAAGTGAGTAAACAGATCTACACTGATACATCGATCTCGGCTAATGATACACTGATATGAGCAGCACATTAGAGCACATCAGCACATCACAGCAATGGCAGATATGTTCGACAGTGGAGCTGATCTGACACAGATGCAGACACAAACACAGATGATATTGCACGGCACGACGCCACACCAGGACATGGACATGAACGTGAGCTGATGATATCTACATTGACACTTAGTCATATCACTGTTCCTGTGATACAGTGAATGAATGTCTAGAGTCTTACAGTCACATTTGCTTCGCAAATGTTCTACAAGATATCGAAGCTACTGCTCCAATATCGCTACTCTCTCGTGCACATTTGCTTCGCAAATGTTTACTCGTTCCTACGCGATATCGTCGTAACTCTATACATTACAAATTAGTGCCTTTTCTAATAATAAAATAATAAACGACCCTCTTACAGGATCAGAGCAACGGCACCGGCAACGGCAGCACCGACAATGCCAGCGTTGGCAATGGAGTAAGAGGCACCGTTCTCGTTGTGGTTGGAGGGCTTGGCGGAGGAGTTGCCGGAGGTGGAGTTACCAGCGGCGGTTCCGTTGTGGCCAGCGACAGCTCCACCGGTGGTGGCGGCGGCACCAGCAGTACCGTTTCGCTGGGCGACGGCGACAGCAGCGACAGAGGCGAAGATGAGGGCGGAAGAGAACTGCATTTTAGTGTGTGTGGGTTGAGTGACTGTAGCGAATGACTTGTGAGGAGACTAGATGGACGGGCACCCCCCAGGGTATATATAACTTTTTTGCACGCTCCCTGTTATCTGGGCCAAGTCCATATTGGGTGCCAAATAAGCTCCGCTTTGTTGCGCCAACTCTATTCCATACACCCTAAACAGGTGTAGTAGCTGCACCGCCCCTTTGGGAGACGAAGAGAGTTTAAAAAATTTTTCGCGTCCCAAAAATAGGAGAAGCTGTGGAATGGCGATCGGGGAATGTAAATGAAAATTATAAAAGGGGCAAAAGTCACGTGCCTTAATGGAATTAAGACAAGAGCACGTGATCAAACAGAGCCATATCGCCCGTATAATACTACCTCCAAACCCCTCAACTGTTTCAATATCGACAGGCATGACTAACTGTGACAGGGTTGCCAAGCCTCCTGTGACAATGCCGAGGCGGCTCGACCGAAAAGTTTGAGTCTAACGGAATAATTGAAACGAAACGAAAAACGCAAAGACGCAAAAGCAAAGCAGCCTATCCCTGTTTCCGAATTTGGAAGTGCAAGACGACTGTGAGCGAGACTGTGAGCGAGACTGTGAGCGAAGCGAACAGTCTTGCGTATAGTGGTAAATGAGACTGATTAATTTCAGGCGGTTATTACAGGCGGCTAAAAGCGGCAATGACTTAATTGTGATGCTATCGCATCACAATCGCATCAAGTTTCATCAAACCAGGCTTAGCACCACATGACGGAGGCTGAAGCTTCAATTCAGTTCTACAGATGAGACGACAAAAGTGACCAACATCTGATAATTAATAGAACAGCTCTGGGGTTGAGTCGGGCTGTGTTTTTAGCAATTTTAGACATTTTTTTAGCGTCCTTTGGTGGGTGTTTAGTGGGTCTTAGTGGGTCTTAGTGGCTCCTAGTGACTTATTAGTGCCGTCCTGAAAATAGTTGACCTCCCTAAGTTTAGTTAGGTTCCTAGCCTAACCAGCTGTCACTCACACGGCATACGGTTTCATCCATCTCACGCTGCAGCTGTCAAGTACGACGCACGGTTCTCCAACTATGGCTGCGTAGGGGCTAACAAAAAATGTACCGTTTGGGCCAAAGTCTAAGTAAGCGCATGTCAGCGGTGGGTTGGGGAAAAGCCAAGCCTGGGATGCTTGATTCAAGCAGCGATTAAACAGATCAATCACAGACGCGACCGTGATTGAGGATTATTGTATTATTGTATTTCAGGAAAACCGTTTTTCATGGTGTCCGCAGTTGCACCGATCGATCAAGTACAATGCACGGCGGGCATGACAGGGCAGTAAAATCACCGACTTTTTTTTGTTCCCCTCTTCTTTTTGTCTTGATTTTTTTTCTCTCGACTCTTCTCCCGTATCGTTCCACTGTCTCAGGGGTCGTGTTTTACCCAAATCCGCTGCTTCTTTCGCACTCAATTGATTTTTCGTCTTTCTTTTTTTTTCCAGTTTTTTCTTTTTCATGTTTCGAAATCGTTTGCTGTGGACCGCGTCGAAGACGTATTTTAACGTTCAATTGCACGTTTATAGGGTTTGAACAAAAGGTTTTCGCGTCCCAAAGAAGCCACCACTATACCTTTTGAGGGTCTCTAAAAATAGCCCAGATTGGCGCCATACAAAGGTTGCCACAGTTATGAGTGGATAAATGAGTGCCAGATGAGTGCCAGATGAGACGAGGACACCTGGTTTATGAGATTTTTTCAAATAAATTTTCACTGAATTTTCACTCATTTTTCAATATTTTTTCCACCAATTTTTCCATCATTTCCCCTTCTTGTTCCCTTCCTCCCCCCTCCCCTTAATCGCCACTCCCCTGGCCAGATCGCCATTGTTTACATGGTTTAATAGGATAATCAGGGCATGCCTTGGTCAGAAAGACTCAAGATTGGAATGCACAGATTGGAGGGAGAGATGAGATAATGCACAGGGGTAGGTGGTTACTGCGGTGACGGATTGATAAGTGATATGTAACCGTGGTAACAAATTTTACGATGTTCTCAATATTCACAATACCCTGAACACTCTGAATATCTCAATATCAGTATTCACAAGCCTAACCTATCATAACTCAAGGTAAGCTAGTAGCTAGTTGCAGAGTAAACAAACCAAAGCAGTAATGGTTACACGGCTGACTGGAATGAACACAGCTTCAGTTCAGAGGCATTTTTTAAACGCGGATTAGCGAGGGTCAAAAAAAAACCCACTCATTGTTTACATGCAATCAATGCCCGCACCCACGTGAATCAGGTACGAAAAAGGAGTAAAAAAAAGACGATTTAAAAAATAAAATAAATAAATAAAAAAACACCCAAAATAATTTCACTAACAAACAATCTAGCCCATCATACAGGTACACAGCAACGCTCAAATCGTACAGGTTTGCTTTTTGCCACTGCCTCATTGCCACATTACTATTTGCCACTGCCTCATAGACTCAGTGCTCGCACACTCAGCTCATCCCATGTCACCCCATTAGGAAAGCCTTATACTGGATTCGGTTGTGGATTCGACGGGTCCAAAAAAACTTCTACCGTGTTCCACAACCTTCCACGGCCTTGTACCGCTCAGTGGGCGGACAATTTCGCGCTACAGGGCCACCCATCCCTCCGTCACACCCTCAATCCTCCACCATACGTGACGCATCACGTCTGCATTAACGATGACCCCCAAATGATAGGCGGTTTCAAACAGGCCCCCAAAGTCAATGTCGAATGTAAAAAAAACGCCTCACAGGAAAGAAAATTGAAATTAAAAAATGAACAATACCCAGAAAAACACGCAAAAAATCCCACATCAATCTATGCTCCTTCTACAACCTCACACACACCTCTGCAACGTCACAACCACCCCTATTACTCAACAAGTCATACAGCAATCATAGCCTATGGTTAGACGCGTCGGCAAAGCTAAAAAGGGACTACTTCCCAAACAAGCGGCGACCTTCATCAGGCCTGCACCATACCCGTGTCGATCGCCGCAACCCTCTGCGTGACGCAAGCAATATGCAGCCCGGTGAGGGGGAGTGGCTAAAGACGCGTATCATGTCCCAATGGGGAAAAGATATTGTCCAATATCGCAGTCACGTCCACGGCTGTGTCTTTCGGCTAAAAACGCCGTGTTACTATTTATAACCAGGGCGTAACTGTAGCAACGTGACCTCTGCAGGTAAATCAGGTTTATTGATGTTTCAATTATTATCGGGTCGCATGCAGTAAAATTGAAAATTTTTGCAAAATTTTTCCACCGTTGTAACGACATTGAGGGCACGTGACTATCAAGGAGATTCCATCTCTTGGCGCCAAGAGGTTCGTTCATAGGTCAAGCACCTGTCGATAGCCGCACGTGTTGATTGATTAAAAGAATAACAAAGAATTAATTTTTAATTGATTAAAAATAAATAAAAATAAAAATCGGAAAAATTGAAAAACCACTAAATGCGGCACAGTGGATCTAACATCGTATGCCGTATACCGTACCCGTGTGTGACACACTAGGGGCACGTCAAACGAGCTGTCAGATGCAAGTTTTGTTGGCCTAGAGACTGCATATGTTGAATGTCATTGTGTAAATTGTGGGCGATTATTGGAGGAAGGGGATAATGAAAAAAAAAAAGATAAAAAAAAAAAAAAAAAAAAGAAAATGAAAAAATCGACACCCAACAAGCCACACCAATGGGAGTTCGAAAACAAGGCACTTTTAGGCGCCCATTAGTGGTAAGTAAATGTCAACAAATTTGTTTGACGGGGTAGTTGTGATTATAGGGTTCACTAAACACCAACAAACTCAGTTGGTGTGGTACTTACTCAAGAACATGTTCATATATGACGATAATTGTTGCTCTTTGACACTCAATGTTTTGCCAACTTACATTTATATCATGTGACAACATATCTACAGATTTTTATCCAGATTTAACACCTCTAGTAACCTCAATGGTGCTTATATCACATTCTCAGTAATGTATACTTCTAGCACGATATATACATTCAACTGCTTAGCCACCTATACCATTAGAATCACCTTCTCTCCAGCATTCTAAAACTACCAAAAAATTCCCCTCCTCCACATACAAATATTCCCTGCTAACCCCCCTCCCCTACCCCCACTAAACCCCACCAAACCTACTCACAACATTACTTGACCTCAGGGTGGCAAAAAGTTACAATATTTTCTCTGGAAAACCACCCACCTTCACATAACCTCATATTACATGGTATCAAAAGACTCCTCTTCATCTCCCCCATCTAACTCCTCACTTTCAACCGCATTACGTAATCATTTATACATATATTCTCCTCCTCTCTCTGCACTCCTCCTCATGTCAACAACATCTCTCTTACGAACCCTGCAAAAAGAATACCCGCTGGCGTCAAAGGAAGTCCTATTGGACATTCTCGTGTCATGTGACGGCGATATTCAGTCCGCAAAAGCCCTTTTAGGCAATACCAAACCTGATACCCTGAAGCAAAAATCTGGATCTCGGCAAATGTC
This sequence comes from Yarrowia sp. JCM 30694, assembly GCA_001600515.1. Classification (NCBI taxonomy): domain Eukaryota; kingdom Fungi; phylum Ascomycota; class Dipodascomycetes; order Dipodascales; genus Yarrowia; species Yarrowia sp. JCM 30694. The sequence continues at coordinate 1,082,468 of BCKF01000005.1, read as the reverse complement.
GATTTTTGGCGCGAAAAAACGGAAAATCGAAAATACCCCGGAGAAACCGTTGACTTTGTATACTCCTGAAGATATAGCCGAAGCGTTACCTTGTACATTGATTTATAATGTGTTGGATAAAGGTGAAGCTGAGGGCTTGTTGGAGCAGTTATTGGAAGATGAGAAAAGCTGGAAGGACAAAAACAAGTTTTATTTATTTGACAAGCTGTGTGAAACGCCTCACAAGTCGGCTTTTTACACCAAAGACATGTCTGTTTATTCTCAACATACTTATCGGTATAATGGAAGGCCTGTTGATACGTCCAGAAAGTACTCTCTAGCTATGGAGAAGTGTTCAGACAGAATTCAGCAGTTAGTGAGAGAAACAAACAAAGAGGGATGTGAAGAATGGCTCAGTGATGCTTGTATTGCCAATTATTACGCTGATGAGTCTCAATCTGTGGGTTTCCATTCTGATCAATTAACATACATTGGACCAAGACCTGTAATTGCAGCTTTGACTCTAGGAAGTGAACGAGTGTTCAGATTGAAAGGAGCTGTTGCTGGAGGTGATAAAACAACGTATAACGTGCTTTTACCGCATAACTCGTTGTTTATCATGCATGCTGGATGCCAGGAGATGTATAAACATAGCATTATTCCTGTGCAGGCTAAACAGATTGGAGTCCATGAAAAATCAGGCAAAGCGAGATTTTCTTTGACCTTTAGACACTACAAGAAGGAGTTCACGCCCGATAAGATACCGCAGTGTAAATGTTTCGAGCCGATGATTTTGAAACCCGTTTTTAAGAAAAGTGAAGGGCAGAAGGGAGAGTACTTTTGGACCTGTGGACAGACGTACCAGGGGAAGGGGTGTGGGGGTTTTGAGTGGATGGAGAGGAAGAAGGAGGAGGGAAAATGAAAATAATGAATATAAAAAATGAAAATAATGAAAAACAAAAACTAGGGAAGGAGTGTACTGAACAGTTAGACACCTATACAGTGTTCTAAGCGCTTCAGTTACGGTAGAAGGGTGTAGCTAACAGTCTCTAGACTGCTAGAAGATACAGGTACATACAAAAGTTGTAGCAAGGGCTATACTAATAATGAGAGTAGTAAGAGAGCCGTTTCAGGTAGCCACTGATGTATATTGAAAGATAGATGATGCTAAAGAGGTGCTTACCATTATAGTCCAGCTATAACCAAGACGCAGTCTATAGCCAAGACTTGACCGCTTTCACAATACTGCGACAAAGAAGATGCAAGGGGACAGGGAATGGATAAATAGATGGTAACCTATATATGAAGTTCAACTAGAATAATGTGGCTGTGTATGGTTTTATGTATTTCCTTCAGAACAAGGCCATCGTAAAATAAGGCCTTTTGGGACTTGACAGGTCTTCTAGAACAAGAGTCTAAAGCCAAGCCTCTTCTACTGACTATGATCAAAAGCAGTATCTGACCTAGCTAGTATACAGAATAGAAAACCTGATATTTCTTTGTGTAAAAAGGGGCAGTACTAGACCACAGGGCTGTGCTTGGGCTGTGTATAGTTCTCGTACGGCTAAGCATATCCCCACCTTAGTAAAACACGCCAAGCGCGCTTACTGTGTTCTAGGGCCATGGCATAAGTGACCAACTTCTCTAGTCAAAGCAGCCGTACAGCCCTGGAGCCATATACACAGCCACTGGTGAGACACCCTCAGAGCAGCTACACAGCCTTGCACGGCTCTATAGGCAGCCACTGAACAAGCTAGAGGCTGCCGCGCTATTCTGTAGTTAAACCATGAGCTTAGACATAGGTACAGCCCAAGTTAAAATAGAGGTTAACTGTCCTTGAGGCTGTGCTTCATAGAGCCATCTATAATTACATAATGTTAATGAGAAGGCCTAGACAGCACACAACCAGCTATAGATTTATTTATATGGAAAACTTCAGAGCTGAATCTATTGATTGGAGTATTATAATAGCTAGTAAAACTAGTGCAGAGATGACCTTGAGGCACTGTTTGAGCTCCTACTCTCATCTCAGAGCTTACCAGTAACTAGCGATTACAAGTAACCACAACCATAGCCTTAGAACATGTTTTAGACCTCGAAGATGAGTTAATTGGACTGCAAGAGTCATTAACAGCTACAATTGATACTAGCCTTGAATTACTGTGACACTTCTCTGGAATTGTACCAGGTAGCTATAGACACCTAGGTACCTGCCCTAGTCCTGTAGCTCTTACAAGTAACAACCCAGGGACAGATCACATCAATCAGAACTTATTTGAACCTCAGGCTGAGTCAATTGACCTGAAATAGTCACGTACAACAACCAGACCTTCTATATTTGAAGAGTGACCTTGAATCACAGTCTAGACAACTACCGGTACTCCATCTTACACTCTTAATACTGTACAAGCAACCTCTAACGGGATACCCACAGCAGCTTCAGAAGTACATAGATGCACTTCTCAGTGCTGGATCAACTGATCTTCTAACACCATCAATAGCCTGTACAGATTGATACTAAGCCATCTTCTAGCTTGTAGCCATTGGCACTCTTAACACAAGTAATCTCAACTGAGATACACCTTAGCAGCATCTGAAGTAGCTGCCAGTATCTTAGAAACACACCTCAGATTCAATTGACTACCTACCAGTACACCATTTCCCAGCAACTTCTGCACAGAGCCTTCCTTAAATGATGCCCTGATAGCTCTCTCTTGACCATAGTATAAGCAACCTCAACCAAGATACAGTCCACTACAACTACACCATCTACACCTTCTCAATTGACCTCCATTGACCTCTCTAAACCCCAATCTGAATATAAACAATGTTATTAGCTCTATACAAGCGCACCTCCAGCTCTACGCACCTCAGGCACTACGTACCCTCGCTGCCTAAAACTGCTTCTTAGCCACCTCCTCCTTCTTGGGAAAAAAGAAAGTAGCTCCATACAAACCCGCGTTAGAAACAGCCAAACAGCTCAGCAGCAAAGGCCAGGGCTTTCTAAACACCGTCACAGATCGAGTACCGTTAGCCAGCAAATACAGCATGGACCACGCAGACGTGAATCCCGCTCCGTTAGTAATATCGTCCAGCATCATGTATCCTCCAGCGGCAAAAACGAGTCCAAAACCGGCACATGACAATTTTGTAGGCTTGACGGTGTTTTTCGCATAAGGTAGAGTAGCCAAGACTGTGTTAGTGAAAAGTTGCAAGGGCCGTATCTCGGCCAAAAAAGTACTCACGGAGTCCGGACATGATCCAGGCGGGGTATGGCGTTCGAGCCAGCTCCTGGACGGGGTTGGTGTCGGTTTTAGCAGGTGCAACGGCGCTCATGATGGTGGTGATGATGTAGCAACAAAGTTGTGCATGATACAAGTGGGTGGAGATGGACAAAAAAAAGGTGGTGGAATAATAGTAGTAGCGTGATCTACTCGTCTCGGGGAGTCACGTGATGTGGTTATTTTTTCAGTCAGACGAATACTCTGTCCACAATCGGTGTTTTCATTTTCAGCAAGGTTTGCTTAGTGCGATGATGGTGAAAATTGAATGTCTTCGATTTGGCTGAAATTGAAACAGTAGAATATAATCATTTGTGCGAATCACGTGATGTATTTATTTCCTCTCTCAGACCAATATTTGTCTCAATATCTTCCACCTCTTTGTAACAAAGTTTCGTCTCAACATGCCATCCTCCTTCACTCATGTCGCCTCCAACTAAACGACAAAAGGTCGTAGAGATTAGCGACGACGACCAAACGAATCTCACGGCGATTGCGGATCTATCAAGACCGGAAAATGCCGATTCCATCCACATCTCGGACCTTCTTGGGTCTCCATTCTTGGTAGCTCAATGGCAGTTCAATTTCATGATTGATGTGGATTTCGTGCTGTCGAAATTACACAAAGACGTGGTTCCGATCATCAAGAGCAACTTTGTGATTGGTGATTTCAACGGGAACCAGATTGGGGAGTTTAAGAGCAGTTTTAAGGGAAGGTCTGAGGCTTCCAATATCACTGTTGGAGGAGCTCGTTTGTCAAATCCGTTTGCGACTCATCATACAAAAATGATGGTGTTGTTTTTCACCGAGGAGGGTGTGAGAACAGCTCAGGTCGTTATTCATACTGCCAACTTGATTCCTCATGACTGGCATAACATGACTCAGGGTGTTTGGAAGAGTGAGAGGGTTGGTTTGAAGGAGGAGAAGGAGAAAAGTAGTGTGTTTGAACGCGATCTGTGTACTTATCTGGAGCAGTACAAGTTGAGCACTACTACTAAACTGGTGAATTACTTGAAACGGTTTGATTGGAGTAAAGAGACAGCTAGAGTAGTTGGATCAGTTCCTGGAACGCATACTAGTAAGAGTTTCGGGTTAATGAGAGTGTCTGACCTCTTGGAAGAGCATAAGGAAGAGTATAAAGGTGATTATGAGGGTTCTGAGAGTGATACTATTGTGTTGCAAGGCTCCAGTATAGGTTCTCTAGGAGTTACAGATAAATGGCTTACTCCTCAGCTTGTGGGTTCTTTAGATGGTCAAGATGTTCTACATGGCGATTCTAAGCAGTTTCCAAAGTCTCAAATCGTCTGGCCTACTGTGGAAAATGTTAGAACGTCTTTTGATGGGTACGATATGGGTGTCAGTATTCACTTTAAGAACGAACTGGATACTCACAAGAAGCAGTATCTGTACATGAAAGACCGAATGAATGTGTGGAAAGCATCTGAGAAACATAGATCACGTGCCATGCCTCATATCAAGACGTATTCGAGGTTTACAAAAGCTGGTAAGCTCAGATGGGTCCTGCTTACCTCGGCTAATATTTCAAAGTACGCCTGGGGTTCAGTTACTGGAAAAGGAGGAGCTAAGAAATTTAGTATTCCATCGTGGGAACTTGGAGTGTTGTTGTTTCCTCAAGCGGTGGGAAAATCGCTGTTTGATTTACAAGAGACGGTGCTGCCGTATGATTGGCCGTTGGAGAAGTATAAGGAGGGAGATGAGCCGTGGACGAAAGGAAAGAATCATTTGAAGAGGGATGGGAAAGGGGAGCAGTGGATTGTCAAGTAGACGACAGCGTAGCTGGGGTCTACGCGTACATTATAGACACAATTGTGGTTGTATAGGCAACAAGGAGATGTATATAGACAATGGAGGTGTATCACTATGATACGATGGACAACTGTATAGACTTGAGTTGGGAGGTGAATATGGTGTTCAGAAGACATGACCTTAAACAGAACAAAATGATGAAGCATTAAGAATAAGAGAAGAGGTGTAACCCTCTAGCACTCAGTCACTCATATGAACAAGCGAGTGAACAGCCTACCTGGTAGCTATCTCATGCTGTTCACTTACAAGTCCATACTGTAGTGATGTTCTTTACCCACATCTGTGCCAGTCCTGTGCTGGTAGGTACTTGCAGACTGTGGTGTAAGAAGATAAGAGAATATGGGAATCAACATGTTCTTATAGACACCCTGGGTAAACTTCCGACAGTGAAGATGTCATCAGAACTGAGGTGAGGAGTGCATATGACCTATCCAATGGCTGGAACGAAGACTGAAGACACAGAGCTGAAAGTAGTGCCATTGTGTAGCCCTAGACGTGGGGAGTCTGAGGGTGTTTTTGGATTTGCAATTGGAGCAGTATCAGACCAGAATGTGTTGTTTACAAGTGATGGTTTGAAGTTCTTATACGCTGAAAACCCAACTCGGCCAAAACACCTCCGATTTCCAATCTGAAAACAGTAGCTCAATCTACTGATTCCCCCCTTAAAAATGAGCTACCTCTGACCTTTCCACGAGCTCTACTCGTCGAGTAAAAGCCACCTAAAGTACCATAAAGTACCTGGTTTGGTCCCAGCATAAAGTACCGGGACGGCATAAACTACGGGGTATCCTTAAAATACATTTTGCGAATATTAATCTGATCAAAGAATAATTGGTACCATTGGACTCGTCATGATGAGGGGAGTATTTATATACCAATATTGAGGTGTTTCTGTTTGTCAAATTCTTGTATCCAGCACATTTCTCCTTTGAGAGTTGTGAAAAATACTTCTCCTAGTTGGGACATTTATTTAGGCTTCCATGAACGTGCTGTATTTTTGTGGGAGGCTGTGAGTGTATTTTAACGGTATTTCTGCAGGCTACAAAAACGACCTTTTTGAAGAGCACTAAACGAGCACTTCCGACAATACAAAGAAGCCGCAAATGGGATAATACATAAATTAGACCGTTCCATTTATGAATATCTACTCTTAGATAAGCCTAAGAGACGCATTAAGGGTCCAAAAATTGATTGGAGCATAGAACACGAACCAAAAGTCTGACAGCTTAGCCAAGTAGTTCATTAGAATCAGCTCAATCAGGAGATTCCATACATACCATACATACCTCCATTACCTCCAAATCTCATATTCCACCTTCTCCACTCCAATATTAACCCTCCTGCAGCTTGCCGTCTCGTATTATCCGCCAAATAATATTTTCGACTTTTAATATGCGATCAGTCATCAGGATAAATGTACGACACGCCACAGTTTGAACAAGCAGAGGACAATGAAGACAAGTGAGCAGCCAATGTGACATTGGTTGGTGAATAATATATGAATGTCACGTGATTGAGAGGAAATAAGAGCGAAAAACGACAATGCCTAAGTAAATGGTTAACTAACGATATAAGTAATATAGTTGACATTATAACCTCACATTAGGAACCACTCTGAGGCTCCAAATGAACCCCCAAGACTCCAATCAAGCTGTAGCACCCTTACAACGCTTACTAATCACCAAATCACTCTTCCCTTACCCTCTAACTCCTCTCACTCACTCTACAACTGCTGCCTATCATTCGACAACCTTCACGTCCCAACTTGGAACTGACAGGCTTAATTGCAGCTAATTGCAGCCTTGCAAGTAAGAAAACTTACAGCCTTATGGCTGCCCTCCCTCAAGCTTAACAGCCTTACCATAGCTCAGAACAACGCCATTCAAATGGGTATATCGGGGTATATAGTAGCGAAATGACAGCATACAGGGCTTTATACACACCCAAAGAACACAAATACACTTTTTAAAATGCGATTTTCGTCATTTTCAGCCCACTGCAAGCTCCGTTGTCTTCAACCACTCGGCCTTCGGCCTCGTGGTTAAACTTTTATTGTCCACGGCGATCTCTCATCCCGTGCATTTCACGCAAGGCAACACGCGATCGGAGGCCGAGGTACAGTAGGACCCTGGTTGGGATCGACAGCAGGGGAAAGGGAGGGGGAAAGTAGCAAGTGTGAACGAGCGTATGAGCACGTGACCAGTACATCACGTATTACGTAATAAATTGTCCTTGTATTGTACGGTGGGCTGCTTATGGGCTGCTTGGCAGACTCTTTGTCTTGACTTGGTTCATAAGAGCACGTTGTGGAATGCATGGTTCGTATATCAGGAAAAGCAATGTGCACTTTTTAAACACGTGACCGGGTTACGGGGAAATGAGATTATTAATTACTGTACACGTACACAAACATGTTGGGGGTCTAGTGTACTTGTACCGTATAGTCTACTGTAACATGGCCTGATAAGGTGGTTCGTTGTGGTTCGTATGGGTCGGGGTGATTTTTTTCATTTTTTTTTTTTTGAAAGATTAAAAAATGCATGATCTCCACTCCCACCAAAACCACTCCTACTGCCCCCAAATACTCCCTACACCCCCCTAAAACCCATGACACGCTCCGCCCAGGATCACGGGACCGTTAGCGTCTTCCTTGTTGTCTTCCCCCTTGTTTCACCCCAATCTCACCGTGCATTTTGAAAACGCATTCCACCACAGGCACGGCTAGCGTGCATATGACGCTAGGGAGAATGTGAATGAGTGGTGAACGGAACGGGGTTGTTGTAAAGGAACGGATTGAGCTTTGTTTATAGGGGTGGTCACGTGACTATATGTATATAAACCTGCTTTTCTATTCTCACTCAGGCAGCTAATCTCATACAATCCCGGTTTCACACTCAGGGGTCAAACTTTCAAGTGGGGAACGGTATATAGTGAGACCAGCTGTCACCCCTATATATCTATAAAGCGGTGGTTGTAATAGGAGAGAGGATATGGGAACGGGAGAGAAAATATAATTGTCATTTCCCCCAACTACAAGTAGACTGTTCAGTCATCAGTAAGTGTGCTTGTGCTTGCATTGTGCTTGCTTGTTCTTGTATGGTCATTGTTTGTAATGAGCTAGTAGTAAAGTTACCCTGTCTAACATGACTAATCATTGTACAAACGAGATATCTGTTTGTACGTCTCTATATCGCCCGTTTCACGTGACCCAAACCACCTATTAACCCGTTGGTTAAGCTCCCATGCAGTCCAAAGTTTGTGTGTTTCAAGTGAGTGCACTATTGTCAGGAAGGCAAAGTGAATTTTAAAATTCCCCACGATCACCACTTGACATACCACGACAGAAGACAGTACTTGTAAAGCAAACGAGCAGAGAAGGAGATATACACAGTCACAAACGAACGCAACTGACACAAACGCACACACACAAACACAACCACAACTGACACAAACACACACAATGTCGGTCAAACCAGCACCAACACCGTCGCATGAAGTCAAGTCGGTGCTCATCGCCATCCACGACTTCAACAACCGCTCGGAGGACGAGCTGACGTTTGTGTCCGGCGAGCAGATCCAGGTGATTGAAAACGACTTTGAATTCAAAGACGGCTGGTACATTGGCAAGCGGCTGATTACAGGAGCCACAGGGCTGTTTCCACGCGTTTTTGCGTCGACCGTGGACGAGTTGATGGACGCAGAGGGGCCCACGACTCCGGGCAGCTCAAACCCCAACTCCAGAGTCGTTTCCCAGACTCAGCAGTCGCCTCAGGTGACAAAGACCTTGACAGATATCGATGAGGTCTTGTCGGAGCTCAACAACCACACCAGCCAGCTGTCTGTGACCAAGAAGGCTGTTAATGGAGAGCTGGACCCCGCTCGAGTCATGTCCTGGACTCCTTTACAGGTCGGAAGATGGTTTGAAACGAGAGGTTTTGAACCCGCCATTCCAAAGCTCTTTGTGGAACACAAAATCTCGGGCGCGATTCTCACCGAGCTCGAGCTGCAGCATCTCAAAGAGCTGGATATCACCTCTTTTGGCACGCGTTTCGAGGTCTACAAGGAGATTGAAAAGTTGAGAGGCGACCCCATGTCTCCTAGACCTACTAGTAGCACGAGAAGGTCGTCTGCGTACGTGTCGCCCAAGAAAGGACACATGAGAAAAAGATCGCAGTCGTTGGATGGTCTTGATAGTCCCAGAATGAACACCTCTGAGTTTATTCTTAATGAGGAGAAGCACAAGAGCAAGGAGGTGAAATCGAACGGCGAGCAGTTTGGAGGAGCCATCGTGCCTCCTCAAGCGCAAAACACGTCCCAGACAGACTTTGCCATCCCTCAGGGAGGCACTATTGACGACTTTGGCTTTGAAGAAGGTACTTCCACTCAGAGAAGCTCAGTTCACGATCCTCGCATGAGTACACCTCGAGGACGAACCTCAGGAATCGTACCTAAGCACGATCTGCCTGAACTCCCCAGAAAAGCGTCCACCAAAGAATCCGTTCGGGAATCGGTCCAAAGACCTCCTTTACAGCATGCTCATTCAGCTCATTCGACACCTCACTCGGTTATGGACTCCCCAGCACTGCAGAGACATCCCTCAGCAGGTCATTCGCTTTCTTCCGAAAATGCGACTCATTTGGACTCGGATTCACTGTCTTCCAGTCCTGAGCCGAAATCGAGATCTTCCAGACGCTCTTCTTTGCTGGACGCTGTGATGAATGCCCCATTGAGCCCGTCTAAGAGATCAGGTCGAGAAGTCGGCTCTTCAGACCCGGATTTGACCTTGTCTCCTATCCAGCATCAAAAAGGACCTGATGCTATGCCTACTCCTCCTACACCCAAGAGAACCGGCAGTGGACCGTTCCGAACCTTGAGGAAGACCCCCTCGGCGTCGAATATGCGGTCGAAATCACTTTCTTCCAAGCAAAAAACGTCTGCTTTCAGAGAAGGTATCAAGCACGGAGTAGATCCTCAGGAAGCAGCAAAGAAGGCGGACTTCTCAGGGTGGATGTCGAAAAAGGGCTCTCAGAGCGTGGGAACGTGGAAACAGCGGTTCTTCTGTCTCACCGGCACTCGTTTGTCGTACTTTGCATCTCTCAATGATACTCATGAGAGGGGACTCATTGACTTGACGGCCCATAAAGTCGTTCCGGCACGTGACAATGAAGACAAGCTGGTTGCATTGTACGCTTCTGGAACAGGAGCAGGACGGTACTGTTTCAAACTGCTTCCTCCAGCTCCAGGTTCAAAGAAGGGACTCATGTTCACTCTTCCAAAGGTGCATTACTTTGCAGTTGACACTGCCGAGGAGATGAAGGGGTGGATGAACGCGTTCCTCAAGGCTACCATCGACAGAGACGATACTGTCCCCATTGTATCTTCCTGTGCTACTCCTACAGTGACTCTCAACAGAGCCCAAGAGATGCTTCAAGAGTCACACAAGAACATGGCGCTACTACAGAGCCAGCTGGATGCCAACGGAGGCGATATCGAGGCGGCAGAGCAGGCCATCGGTATCAAGACGCCTCCCATGTACAGCGACGAGTTTACTGTGCCCAATGGAGGAGTGACGAGGAAGAAGAGTATGGTGATCTCGCCGACTTCTCCTGCATCGTCGTCAATGGGAACGCCACAGAGCTACCATGCGGCTAGTCCGCAGGTTCCTCAGGTTCCCCAGGTGCCCCAAGTGCCTGATATGCCTAGTATTGAGGGGAGTTTGAAGGCTCCTAGTGAATAGCCGTAGTAAAGCGGTTCTTACTAACTCCACGGTCTAACCAATAATCAGTTAATAAATGCCCGGGATGGGTTAATGTGTTATAAAGAAGTTGACAACAAGCGGTTGAATGTAGTTTTAACAACCAGTAGTTTGCTAGTATTGTGGTGGTGGTGTTGTTCTTATAGCTATAGATTTCCTTAGGGATAGACTTATGAAGGATGAAATTAAGGACATGCCCACATTCTGTAGACATTAAGACACGAGAAATACGCGTCAGAGAAATGCATTTATATGGGCTATTTAATTTGGAACCCTTTGGTCTAGACTGGTGTATTGTATACTGTGTTCGTAAGGAGATTGTTGTGTGGTAGTTACTATACAGCACAGGTTGAGGTATCGTCATGTGCTGTATCGTATCAAACAACTCCGGACATGTAATTTGCCACCCTGAAATTGCCACCGAACATCACCTGACAGGTATTTAATGATGGGGCCGATTAATTAATGAGCCGCACGGTGGGGCAGTGTGGGGTCACAGCTGAATATGTATTCATAATCTCCAAAGCTAGGGGAGACAGGAAGGCTTCAGAAGCCCCAAAGAGAGTATTCAAATGGTTGTGGTTATAGCTACAAGTAGCTAGTCCTAGAGATATAAGGCTTTTTTAAGAGTAGCCTGCTTGAAGGTGGTGTTAGCCAAGAGCATACTCCACAGGCTGTGTAGAACCATTAAATCTGAAGACATACGAGGAATTATTGAAGAGTGCCTGTGGATTGGTTTCAGAATCTACACACAAGGGAGAGAGTATCCTGTGTGGGGCACCAAGAGCCTTATCTCAAGAGATAAACGAGCATGTCTCCAAGACAGAGATGAGGCAGCTGTAACTACGAAGACTCAAGGCAGTGGAATAGTGGTTTCTGAAACAAATATCACAAAATCTATAATTATTATTGCAGCTGTCTGAGAGTTGTTTCTGATACTGTATAGCAAGACATGGTACGAGTACTTGCTGCCTTCCAGAGGTAAAGGTGGACTGCTCTGTCCTGGTAAGACAGAACGGCAGAGCCAACAGCACCCTCCTAGTCACTCAGGCAGCAAAGGCAGGTTTCAATAAATCTACTCGGTCACAGACTCTGGTTAAATGCAAGTACTCCTAAGAAGAGGTCTTGTAGTGGCAAGTGACTGTTCCAGTATCAGACTAATTGCTGTTCAGGTAGACAGTCTTGGAAGCTTCGTTCATACGACACCTTAAAGTGACAGACTGAGTAGGAGCACTTAACATAGAGCTACACAGCTTACCCTTAATGCTGTAGACGCTCAGCCAAAGCCATGACTGCCAGCCACCATACCAACCTGTACACTGTTAGCAGACATAATCAGAAGCCTTCTCCAATAATAAGATACAGGCTGAATAATATCCCACACAGTAGTTCTACCAACACAGCTCCCAGTACTCTCTGTATCGTACTTGGCCCTGATAGCAGTATCCATATCCCCACCATCATGGGCTGCTCGTAGGTTAAGTTGTGTGACCTCTTACGGAGCCTCCAGTCACTTACTCTGTAAGGGTGGTCCCTTAACCTTCACCTTACTCTTAACCAACACCCAACGCTACGCTAAAGTTGTCCACAGTCCTCAAGGTCTATGCTTACAGCACGCTCAGCGCCTACTCGCTCCGCTCCTAGGCTAGTCTAATCTCTCGTATATTCAGTTTTATTTAGTTTTAATTGTATAACGTCCAGTCGCGGGCCGTCTCGTCGCCTATTCACTCAGTTACTCGCTTAGCTGAAACTCCAAGCACAATCCTTAATGTCTATAGTATTTACTTACACTGGGTACGCTTAACGCCTACTCGCTTCGCTCATAGGCTACTTGTAATCTAATCTCTCGTATATTCAGTTTTATTTAGTTTTAATTGTATAACGTCCAGTCGCGGTGCCAGATCGTTCACCTATTCGTGCCACGCTTTGCTTCACTACAGGAATTTCAAGCTATCTCTCGTATATATTCAGTTTTATTTAGTTTTAATTGTATAACGTCCAGTCGCGGTGCCTCTCACTCACTTACTCACATCCTACTCGCTTCGCTCGTAGGCTGATCGCAAGTTCGTTCAAGGCCGCTCCTGGACTATGCTTCTTGCTGCCTACTCATCATCCGAATCAGTCTCCTCCTCGGCCTCCTCCAGCCAGTCGATAAACGGCTTGGCGGCCTTTCGCACCTTCTTTGACGTCTCCTTGTCGACATATCTCTTGGACACCTTGGTTCCCCACTTCTTTACCACCTCTTCAGACACCAGATCCAGGTCGTAGAGCGCAAAGAGAATCTTGGGCACGACGGGAATCAGATCGGGGTGGTTGAGACCCACATGTCGCTCGATACCGCCCAGCAGAGCCTTCTCATGCTCGTCAGAAGACACAATCTTGGTCAACAGACCCTTGTGGTCGACAATCTGCTTGACAATGTCCTTGTCAAAGATGACCTGGGGCAGCACCTGGACGGTTTTGGCGTCCTCGGCAATACCCAGCTCAATGGCCTTCTTGTAGATTTCGACATCCGAAGGCTCTCCCTCAGAGCACCACTCTCCGAAAATCGTGTAAGCGTCGTTCTCCTCCAGAGCGATACCAGCCACGCCCTGCTCGACCTCTCGCTGTCGCTGGGCAACAGCCTCGGCAGAAGTATCGACCGTCCAGGTATCGTCATCGGCTCTGGTAGCGGCAGCAGGCAGCTCCGAGGCCTCGGCATTGATACGCTTGGTCAGCTCATCGTCAGAAGGCTCTCCGTCCTCGTTGTCGTCCACGTCAGGAGCCTGAGCAGACGTGTTGGAGGCAGCTCCAGCAGCTCCCTTCTTTCCCTTGGCGGTAGAAGGAGGGTTCTTGACGATAAAGGTGGCCAGCTTGTGCTGAATGTCCACAGGGGTTCGCTTACCACAGGCCTTGCAGTCTCGGGTGATATCGCCGTTTTTGGTGATGATGAGCTCGGTCTCGGGGTTCTTGCAGGCCTCACAGAGCACAAAACGGTTGATGAAGCCGTCCAGAGAGTCCTGCAGAGAAGCAGAGTCATGCTGACCGTTGACAAGGTACCGGTCCTTGTCCTCGGAAATCTGGGTCTGGGCTCCAAGCTCGATTCCAAAGTACTTGATGACGTACGAGGGGGGTCTGTTGAGAGCCCGAGCAACATCAGAGCCGTTGATCACGGCGGTCTTGATACCGTTACCTCGACCCTCAATCTTGGAGGTGATGGCAGGCATCTTGTACCGGTAGAAAGGGTCCGGGTTGTCTCGTCGGATATTGATCATGGACATGGTGGTTAGAGTCGTAGGATGGGGTGTATTTGCGCGAAATCAACCGGAGAGTAATGCATAAGCAGAGTGAGGGAGAGGAAAGGTGTTGCAAAATTTTATCCGAGAGGACCTCCAAGTGACTAGCGGTGTGTTTATAGGAAGAAGATAATATTAGTACCAGAAGATGGAGAATGAGGAGACGAGTATAATGGTAGTTTTTTCGAAATTAATATATTTATTTCTGGTTTTCTAGCGCGTTTCAAAGATTTTTTTTGAGTTTCGATTTTTCACATAAAAAGTGCCACATCGAACTTATCAGAGAAGCACCTTAAATTGTGTATAGTATGGACATGAGACAGCTGAGGGCTAGGCGGGGTGTTGTATAGATATGTAAGTGTGGAATGACGTAAATCACGTGATATTGTTCTTTAAGTCACGTGAAATTGCTCTATTCGTGCTATTGTTGCTGTGGCTGGTAGTTGACTAAGTCTTAAGTACATGTCATACTGTCCAGCAACCCATAACAGGTTATGACCAACAGAAAGAGTGAATCATGAGTCACGTGATATTCATATACCCTAGTATCACACTGGTCACGTGACTAAGCACTTTATTACTACTTCTCTTCAGATGACTAAGACGCACCTGGCTGCTTCCAAAGTGAGACTTTTTGAGACATAATAGAGTCACGTGACATGACATACCTTGTTATAACTGGATCACGTGACCTGGACACATGCTATAATCCCATTTTCCAAATTCCAATCCCAATTCGTCATCCACTCATAAGCTGTGTTTATGATTTGGCCCACGTGCATTGCTCGATGATGGACGTTGGGAGCAAGAAGGTGAATGTAGAATGAGCAGTTGGGGTTGTAGTGAGTTGAAAATCGTACACAATGGTAACAACGGCCGTCTGACTCACCTACCAAAATATCTAAGCCCTAGCTCAACTCCAACACCCCCAAAACCACTCCTCCCTCTACTTCCCCATTGGGATAAAGTTTAAGCTCAACATATGGACACACGAGAAGCTGAGAAACGTCGATTGTTCTCCACCAAGCCCTGTACCCCCTTCTTCCAGAGCTCGTCTCTGTACTCCGACCTTCTACGCTTGCACGGGCAAAACATGTGGAACTGCTGAAGTCCAAAATTTCGACAAACAACAAAATGACCCGCTCCGACCCTTTGGCAGCGGTGGTGGATAACGCTGAGGCGCTGGAGAAAGTGCAGGAGGAGGTGGACGGGAGTCACGTGACTTCGGCGGCTGAGAATAACGAGAAAAACGAAACCGAGGCTCAAATCGACGCTCAGATGGGAGCTTTGGAGGTGGAGAAAGCTGAGATTGATTTGAGAGATGGAACAGTTGATTCGGAAGATGTGACGGAGATCCAAAAGGTGTCACGTGCTCTACTTTCGGCCAATCAGCCCGTGAGAACACAGAAAACAGGCGTTACCCTGCCTGCCATGAAACTACTTACTCCTCCAGATGGAGGCTGGGAAGTGCCTGAAAACTTCTCCATTGTGGTTGGACAGATTTATCGGTCTTCTTTCCCGCGTCCAGAGAACTTTGAGTACCTGAAGCGGCTTAAACTGAAGAGTATTTTGGTGCTTATTCCTGAAATTTACCCTGATGAAAATCTTCAGTTTATGAAAGAAAACGATATCCAGTTTTTTCAGGTCGGCATGTCTGGAAACAAGGAGCCGTTTGTCCACGTGCCTCATGACGTTATTACTCGTGCTCTGGAGATTGCCATTAATCCTGCCAATCATCCTTTACTCATTCATTGCAACAGAGGTAAGCATCGAACAGGGTGTCTTTCAGGGTGTATTCGAAGACTGCAGGATTGGTCGTTGACCATGATTTTCGATGAGTATAGGCGGTTTGCGTACCCGAAGGCTAGGCCGTTGGATCAGCAGTTTATCGAGTTGTATGATAGTACGGAAGTGGTGGAGAGGGCGTGGGATTGTGGGTGGTTGCCGCTTCAGTGGTAGAGCAACGAGAGCAAGCTGAAGCACCATGAGAGCGAAGCTCGAATGTGTGCTGGAAGCTTGTACTCGAGTTGCTCCAGTGCTATAAAACAACCACTAACTGTTGCTCAATATGCTAAACAACCAACTGTTCCATATTGCTAGCTCGAGTGCTCATGCTTACAGCTACAACCAACAGCCTTGCTCGAGCTGTTGCTTGAGTACGGCTGCCATGTTCTCATGCTCAGCTTACAGAACAGCCATAGCTTAATGCTCCACTTAACAATAGCATGCTGCCATAAAGCCATGTGCTTACAACCGCTTGCCACTATAGGGCTAACGCTGCCTCTTTAAGAGACAGCTACAATCACATTACGAGGAAACCAATAGCTCGCAATGGTATATAGAAATGAGATATGATTAGAGAGAGGTGCAGTGCGTAGCACTGTGCCGCGAAACACTAGATTGCAGATGTCTTAGTTGGCTTCATTATACTAGCTTGAATAGCAGATCACAGTAATGGTGCACTCAACTCTTTGAAGGCAGCTCAGGGCTTCTAGTTAGTCTATGTATTGCACCCAAGGGTCTCCTTTGGGAGTAAGGGGTACGGATGCTTTAGATGGATATATTCAAGATGATGAGTACAACTCTTGGGACCCTCTGATATATCCCTATAGCCTTAAGTCTCTCCTATAGTCTAAAAGGAGTGGGGTTTAAAGCACTCTTGAAATAACATGTGCTCTTTAAAACAAGGCCACTGAAAAAAAAGCTCCACTCTGAACAAGGCCGCTCTGAATAAGGCTGTCAATATAAAGGCCAGTGTATGAGGTCAGCTACTAGACAAGCCACAGCATGGATATAACACACACAAAAGAAAGCAATACACTTTTTCTCACAAAAACTCTGGTACTTTATAAAAAAATCGAATGAGTCTGCCAGCTACTTTCTATCGGATACTTATTGTTCTGTGGACGGCTGGGTATGGCTATTAGACATGCCCTTATGTTAAGGCTAATACAAGGAAGGGAGCTTGATCATTACAACCAGAACAATATGAGTATTATCAAGCACAGAATACCCTGATAAAAGCAGTTCCCAACTCCAAAGACCGTATATGCCTGTATCGTAATGGTAGTGGATACGTCCTACCCATGCAAGACGCATGTAACAGTTACCCGTATCTCAACCAATAGCCACCCTTCCGACAAAAAGCAACCCTGATTAACCGCTTTGCACGGCTCTAACCCCCGGAATGACTCAATTTCAACGTCTTCAGCCAATCAAACTGCTATCTCCGGCTACTCTTCCAAATCGAGCCAGCCGCAAAGTTAAGCGTGGAGTCATTGGAGTCATGTTGAGTCATGTCTAGGGTTCGTTGAGTCATTTAGCGATTAGTCCTTGGTGTCTTTGTCTGTCTTGTAGACGTGTCAGATGTGTCCTCTTTGTACGATAGTGGTCTGATGTTGCGTGATGCTGTGATGCAGTGAGCACTTAGGACTGTATAGAAGAACATTAGAGAGCAGTATGATCTCAGTAAAACATATGGAGAGTACAATACAAGAATCGACGTCAAAATGAGTTCAAACGGCCCCTAGCTCTCCTTTAACGATATTACAAATGTGAATGGTTACAGGTTAATGTTAGCTAGCTCCAGAGCTTCATGTCAACTTAATACAGTGTATCGCGGTCAAACAGATCATAGTAAGAGACGATATACACACAGCAGATTACCAAAAATACCCTCTTGTTCAGTTATAAAACGTGTTTCTGTGTTATCTGTGTACAAAATCATTACAATGAGCTTCGTAACTTGTACTCCCTTCTATCTAAGTTACCGCGCTTGCTTCAGCTAATCAACACCCTCCGATTCCACTTTAATTAATTATCTTCCACCGACTTCGATCTCCGTTCATTACCGTCAACCCGGAAGTCGGAAGCGGTAACGCACCAATGCAGCTGTAAAGATGTAATCACAAAGACAAACAAATCGGTACCAGTACAAACAAAGGAAAATGCTAACACATCTGTCTGTCTTGTAGTAAGGACCCACTTACTATATCTTTTGATCCAATTTCACTCCGTTTAAACTTCAATTGAGTCATTTGAGTCACCCTGTCGTATGTATCTCTTCACCATCTGCTTCCTTCAACCGCTTTTCTTGCTTGTCTTGCACGCTCACACGATGAAGGCTTGGCGTTAAGTGGCTAAAACTGATAACCGTTTATAACCCTATAAGTGACACAAAACCACCGGGAAAACACATATTTTCTTTTACTAAGCGTAAACCAACCTCGGCTAAAATTTTCACCCCCCCAAATACGCTGGGACGGCTTTTTCAGCTCAGCAACATTTTCTTTTACAGTTAGGTTTAGCGTATGAGAAAGCTTATACGGTGGAGATTGAGTCGGACATTTGAGTCAACGATATGAGACATTGGAGTATAACTTTTGTTGTAGTGGTCTGATTGGAAAATGGAGAGTTGTGCCGTAACCACAGAGACAAGAGGATCACACTGAAATAAAAATAATCACCCCCACTATCTCCAAACCCTAAACAAAGCCCTTCTTCTTACCCCCACCAAGTTGACTCAATTGACTCAAACCTTGCTTGGCATGCACCCCCAGAGTTACCCTGAGTCATGGTATAAAGCTCTTGCAAGATCTTCAAAGGTGACTCGTCAAACATGAGCAAACACCCGACTGTGGAGGAGCTTCCATACTCCGAAGAGTCCATATCTCTTCACTCTCTGGACTCTTCTATTCAACCTCAGTTTCCAGAGACTCATCGAGATGATAAGCCGTCTCCCGATGTTTCAGTCCACTCTCTTCCTCGAGACACGTGGTTTGAAAAGTTCATCTACTACTCTTCCAAAGTCGATGCTTTGGGTGTTGAGTTACGGGGTATTCAGCGAATTCCTCTTGATGAGCGGAAAAAAGCGGATTTTCGAGCTTTTGTCGATATCTCGCTTTTTTGGATCTGTGCTTGTGGTGGGTTAACGTCCATGCAAGGAATGATGCTAGGACCACTTGCTTTCGGACTCTCTCTGAAAGATTCGCTTGTTTCTGGCTTGCTAGGAGTCTTTTTAGGCTCTGGAGTAGCTGCTTATGGAGCTACTTTTGGCCCAAGATCTGGACTCAGACAGCTGGTAGGAGCTCGAATTTTTGCCGGATGGTGGCCCACAAAGCTGTTTGCTTTACTGTCTATCATTGGAGGTCTTGGTTGGTCTATTGTGAACTGTGTTGTTGGAGGTCAAGTGTTGGGCTCAGTTTCAGATGGAAAAGTACCTCTGGAGGTTGGTATTACAATCGTCACTGTGGTCTCGTTTTTCACGGCCGTTTTCGGAGTCAGAGCAGTCATGTGGTTTGAAAAGGTCTTTGCTATTCCCCTGAATGTTGTCTTCCTACTACTCTATGTCTGCTCACACAGCAACTTTGACGTTCATGCAAAGAGTCAAGGTACTCATTTGACGATTGCTGGCAACTGGCTTTCGAATTTTGCCGCTTGTTTCGGTATTACCAACACGTGGATGCCTCTAGCTGCTGATTACTATGCTCAGTACTCTCCTCAGGTGAAAAACTGGAAGATTGTGACAGTCACGTGGTTGAGTATTTTCATCCCATCCGCCTTTGTAGGCGTTCTAGGAACTCTACTATCCACTGGAGTAGGTGTCAACACTGAATGGGCAGCTATTCACGATAAATGGGGCAATGGAGGACTCATTACAGCTGGTTTTGCACCTTGGAAAGGAGGTGGTAAGTTTCTGGTGGTGCTACTGTTCATCTCAATCATCTGCAACAACATTCTCAACACTTATTCATTCGCTTTGTCTATTCAAACCTGGGGAAGAGCTGTTATGAGAGTCCCTAGATGGTTCTGGAGTTTTATCTGTTGCTGCATCTACTTTGGATGTTCAATGGGAGGAAGATACAAGCTGTCCGAGTACCTCAACAACTTCCTACCAATGATTGGCTACTGGGCTCATATTTTCTTTCTTCTCATTCTCCTAGAGCAGGTTCTCTTCAGACGAAAGAAACTACCTGTGGAACCAGGACATGAGGACGAAAATGATCCCTACTACAGATGGTACCTGTGGGACTCTCCTGAGAGACTGCCATATGGATGGGCAGCTTTTGGAGCGTTTTTACTGGGTGCTACTGGTGCTGTACTGGGTATGTCTCAGGTGTACTTTCAGGGTCCCATTGCCAAACATGTAGGAGAGTATGGAGCTGATCTGGGACTGGAGGCGATTACTGTGTTTGTTTGTGTCAGTTATCCCATTTTTAGGTGGGCAGAGGAGAAAAAGTGGCCAGAGAGGTTTAGATAGTATTTATTGGGGTGATTAATTAATGAGTTTCTGTTGTATGAATGATAAGATATGGAAAAGAGCACTGAGATGTAAATAATTCAGTCAGTAACAGTATGCAGAGATCTCTGAAGCACATTGTAATGTGACTTGTCAGTTTGTTGTTGGAATGATCAAGTGTGGTGCCTTATATAGAAGTTGATGGCACACTCTTAAGGATGAGCAGACTTATCATGTGTCCTACAGTATAAAGCTGGCCATCTGAACAACAGTGAACTGTACTAGAAAATGTGATTTGAGATATATTCCATAGTTGATGCACTGGGTATTTGACTGTGAATTTCACTTCTTCAACTTATGCCACTTGGCTATCTCCTCTACCGGTACGTGTATCTAACCACTATGTCTACAGTAGCGTACACCCTTAAAAGAAGAGAGCCCTTATCTTGATATGTTCGGCACCTTGAGCACTCTGCAAGAAGACCCCATTGAACATGATAGTACGTACAGTCTTCTAGAAAAGCCATCATGTATACAATCACTCAACAGGCAGCTTTTAGAATACGGCAACCACCAACTTCTTTATACACTCCTCAGCAAGTTACAGTGCATTTTCTGAGACCCTATAAATATAGCTGATGGTAGCTAGTAAGCATCTGGAGTTACTCAATTGCATTTAAATGGCTATTTTACTGGAGTTCTGTCTCTTGTGAGACTGGCAGTTACTCTGGTTCACTCAAGTGTCTATTCTTTGTCCATCATTAAAAGAAGGTCAGCCTTAACATGATAGCACCACCTCACCTTAATACAGAGCCTCATCTTAAAGAGCCCTATAATACAGAGGGCTCTTAGAAGCTCAATGGCATCTATTCAGACAGTGTCATTATAAAAGTGCAGAATATGCAGTATTATGATTACAGAAATAAAGCCCAGAGCATTGATATTGGTACCATATCAACAGCGCTGTATCATTCAACTGCCTTGTTCTTATCCCAAGAACCTTTCTTCTGTTAGCTATGACAAGATTCATTTTACAGTCACCCAAAACAGCCTACTTTAAAACCCCTCAACACTCTTATTCTAAGAGCTGACAGTAAGGCCATACCCTCAATGGCTAACCACAGTAAAGACCTACACAACCACCCTTGGCATGCCAACACACAAGAGCACAGATGAATCACACTGTGGTGTATGTACTGCCATAATATCCATCATACACTGCCATTGACTCTTCTCTACACCCTTAGCTCCATCCATACTCTTTACCCACTGTACTACCTGTCTACACTCTGTCTACACTCAGTCACTGCCTACTGCTCAGCCGTTCGCTTCGCTCACGGCTTCAATTTTTCAAATGCTTTTATAACGTTACTTGTGCACCATTACTCGGCTCGCACATCTACTGGACGTAATCCCAGGCGTCAATCTCAACACCAATACGCTGCTTGGGGAGCAGATCCACCAGCAGCTTGTTGGGTCGAGTATCCACACCCGACTTTCGGGCGGCTCGGTACTGCAGCACCTGGTCGAGGTACTTGTCAAACAGAATCGACGTATCGAGGGGTCCTCCCTTGGCCTCGGGGTGGAACTGGGTGGAGAAAATGGGCTTCTCGGTGTGGATCATGCCCTCGTTGGACTGGTCGTTGAGGTTGATAAAGTAGGGCTTGAACTCGGCGGGCAGAGTGTTGACATCAACAGCATAACCGTGGTTCTGAGAAGTAATGTGGCACTGTCCGGTGGTCAGGTCAAGAGCGGGAATGTTGTGGGCTCGGTTTCCGTACTTGAGCTTGACGGTCTTGGCACCTGCAGCAAGAGCCAGGAGCTGGTGACCGAGACAAATACCGAAAATGGGCAGATCGGACAGCTCGGGTTTCTCGTACATGATGTTTCGGAGGTTGAGAACAGTCTGCTGGCAATGGGTAGGGTCTCCGGGTCCGTTGGAGATGAAGATACCGTCAAAGTGGTGAGCGATATCGTTGATGGGGTAGTCATAAGGGAAGACGGTGATGGAAGCTCCTCGAGAAACGAGAGATCGCAGAATGTTCTCCTTGACACCGCAATCAATCACAGCGATATGGAGAGGGTTCTCGACGTCGGCAGCGGCAGACACATGGAAAGGCTGCTTGGTGGACACTCGTCGAACCAGGTTGATTTCTCCAGGGTCAACGAAAGCAGCGTCTTCCTCAGCGTCGTACTCTTCTCCGACAGTGATTCGACCGAGAGAAGAACCCTGCTCACGCAGATAAGTGACGATAGCTCGAGTGTCGACGCCAGAGATGGCAGCAACACCTTCTCGCTTGCACCACTCTCCCAGAGACTCGACAGCGGTCCAATGGGAGTACTTGAGAGCCGCATCAGCCACGACAATGCCAATGCACTGGATATGGGGCGACTCAAAGTACTTGATGAGTCCAAAGGGGTCGGTCTCAGTGCCAGAAGGAACTCCATAGTTGCCAATCAGAGGCTGGGTAAAGACCAGAATCTGGCCTCGGTAAGACGGATCGGTCATCGACTCGGGGTAGCCGACCATTCCGGTGGAGAAGACGGCCTCACCAGACACGACTCGGTTAGCACCGAAAGAACGACCCGAAAAAACGGGGCCGTTCTGCAACGTGAAAGTGGCCGGAGTAGCCGAGGCTGCGGCGGTTCCAGAGGCCGTGGTGGCCATGAAACGAGGGTAGTGGGATCGGGGAGCCGATCGGGCTAGAGTAGCCAGTCGCGCAATGTTTTTGAACATGGTGGAGGGGGTTTAGTGGGTGCTGCACTTCCAAATGTGGTCTGGGTTAGAGCGAGGATAAAAAGATAAGTTAGAGTTTAATCGTGAAAATTTGGTAACCCTAACGGATGTCGAGAGACAAGCTGTGTGCCGAATGAAGCGAATATGAGGTGTGGCGTTTGTGGCATTGTTTTTTTCTCTCACGATTCTCTCTGTTTCACTTGTTTCTCTGTGTCTTAGCACACTACAAGTAGTTCGTCCACTAGTACTGGCTTATCTACCAATTGAGTTTTCTCAAAGACTCATAGTAGAGTTTGGCAGATACGATATCTCAACCAGTGAGGTGGGAGGAGGGAGGAAGGTGAGAGCGGTGATCGGGATTTGAAAATGAAATTGAAAAATTGAAATCGGCCAAATTGCAACAGACACAAAACCAACATCAATTGATGGTATATGATGGCAATTGGCGTTATTCCGTGCAATTTTTTTTTTTCCTTCATTTCCATCTCCAACTTCCAAACACCACCCCCACCCAAGTCTCCACTTCGATCAACCAACTTTGATGATTCTGGGTGATTTTTTTTTCCTTCACTTTTCACTCGTACTCACCACAAAGATAATCCTGGCTGGTTGTATGAGAAGAAACACGCATATATACCAAGCTGGCCGCCCGCAGTGTTTTTAGTCTTGTCGAGAGTATGGGGAAGAAAAAGAGACGCGGAAAAAAAAACGAGTGGCTTTGAAAAAGTTTAGCAGCGTCTGAATTTGGCTAAGAGCGAGCGAGGTCTGATGCACAGTTAGTCATGCCGTGAGTCACGAAGAGGTGCTGTGGAATATTGCTGGAGGTGCTAGATTGGTATAGGTGTTATTGGAGTTGCCTGTTTAATCAGATTGATGAAAAACTACGGCAAATCGTTTTTTGAGAGCTAGGGAGGAGGTGGAGAGTTTAGGTAAGTGCTATATAGGGCAATTAAGGGTGGAGAAGAGGGTGGGAGGGTTTTTGGCGAGATATTACGAGTACTGGTCAGGTTATGAGTGATATAAAGGGGGAAATGGGTATAGCAAGAGGAGTGTTGGTCTGAGAGGGGTGAGAATAGGATGGTTGGAATGGGGAGAGTGGAAGCTATCGAATGGTGTAATTTAAGAGTCTGCCAGTGTCATATTTGGACGCTGAGGACAGTTGAAAGTTGGGTGTATTTGAAACGCTCCTAAAGAGGTGGATATTAAAGGTAGAGAAAAAAGAGACAGATTATATGAATTATAAGTATCAGGGCTACAGAATGATACCCAAATATTGGTAGTCACGTCATCAGAAGTTCTTGGTCTACACAGGTTATAACTTAGAAAGCATTTCCTGAACGTAATATCAGTGATATCAAGACAAAAGCAGTACTACTAGAACCACAATCTTTCTAGCTACAAACTAAGATATAGCCCATCTCTCTTGCTCTTTCCATTAGTCTCTCAGAGCCACTAATCTCTGTTACAGTATAACCCCCCTCAACACCCCCACTTTTTACCCAATCTTTGAATCCTTTCAACCACCACTTCCACCACCCAAAACAACCCCCCTGCCCAACTCTCCCACCTCTCACACCTCCCCTCCACCCTCCAGCCTCTTCCCCATTCTCCCCCTACCTCCAACTAAGCTCCCAACTACTCCTCCCAAATACAGTTAACCTTTGTCTTCTCACCTCTGCATAATCTTTCAGCATCCAGCATCAAATTTCACCACGCCACAACATGCCTCCAAGACGAAGAGACAACTCCCGCGACTCGTACCGACGTCGAGATCGTCGAGACGACCGGAACGAGCGAAGCGATAGAAACGACAGGAACGACAGACGAGACAGAAACGATAGAAACGATAGGAGGGATGATCGAGATCGAAACGACAGAAGAAGACCCAGAGAGTACAGAGACAGGAGGGATGATCGGGACTCCCGGGACTCCCGGGACTCACGTGACGAATCACGTGACAGACGCAACGCACGTGACCAGGAGCGAAACGAGTCACGTGACGTGCGATCTCGAGACACCGATTCTCTCGACTCTGATCGAAGTGCACGACGGCTCAGAGAACGTGACAACAGAGAACGAGAACGGGATAGTCGTAATCGAGATCGGGAACGACGTCCGCGATGGGATGTGCGTGAAAAATCGCCTGTAAAGCGTCACAAACGGGAGTTTAGTGAGGATGAAGAGGAGGAGGAAAAGCGAGACGAGCCGAATTTCGAATCTGGAGTTCTCTCTGGAGGCAAGAACAGCTCTGGACCTGTGGAAAGCGTCGAGGTTCGAGATATCACCTACTCTGAACCTGTGGACGCCACTGAACCGCCTCAGAGTAACCCCTTCAACTTGTTTCTCTTCGAACCAGGACAGGATGATCCCGTGGATAAAATGCAGCTGGACAAGAGAGGATATTACCGTTTTGGGCGGGATTCGCAGCTGAACGACGTGGCACTCGTGGAACTGTCGTGCTCGAAAGTGCATGCTGCTTTGCAGTTTCGAAAGATTGAAAATGTCAACGATGAGGGAGAAACGTCGTACCAGACGAATTTGTATGTGATTGATCTGGATAGTACGAACGGGACGTTTATTAACGATAAACAGATTCCTACGAGCAGGTATGTGCAGGTGTTGCCGAAGGATGTGTTGAGTTTTGGGGATCTGAGTACGGATTATGTGGTGGTGAGAGAAGACAAAAAGGAGCCTTCTGAGGAGTGAACTTCTTCATGAGCTTGTGAGCGAAGCGAGTAAGCGAGTGATGGAGTGAACGACGAGGAAGTGCGACCAAACCCTACCCTTCTACAGACCACTGGTTCACTACATCTCAACAGACCACTAGTTGTCCAGTGACTCTCTGGTTCAGTTCACCTCTGACTGAAACTAGTGACGAGGTTACCCACGTAACTCATATGTACATATCTTAGGAAGTGGTTATATCCACGGGCTGGCTTTAAGTAGTGGCTACAGATCATCAGTTGGTGGGTGACTGTCGAGCATTGTATAGTATAATATTAGCATGTTAGCTACTTGTAGTATGAAGGTGTGTCTAGAGAGAAGCCTATAAGATGTGTTGTAGTAGGTATTGATACACGTGTTGCTATCATGGCTGGTACGACTTTGTGATGTAGTGGTCTGACTAATGAATACGTCCTGTGGTTATAGCTAGACTTGGGGTCTTTCAAGAGCGCTTTATGTTTAAGGTCATGGTCCCAACTACTTTGACTTGCCTTGAACAGTTTGACTTGGGAGGTGACTTTGGGGCATGCTGTAGGTAGAGCAGAACACATCACACTATAACTAATGACCATGGGATGTGCTTAAGGAGAAATATGAGTGTCTGTGTTTTTATTCGGAATGGGATTCGTTGTTTAAATCCGTTGTCTGGTTTTCTCCTCCTCTGTGATTCTCAAGAGGGTCAGGTTATGTCTATTGAATGGGACATGCATTGCAGAGAACAGGAGGCAAGTCAGGAAGAGAAACCAAAGCTGAATTGAATAAAAAGAAGCAGAGAGCCTTCCAATAACCTGACAGTTGATTCAGTCTTCTTGATTTTATCCAAATATTTGCTCTTGGTTGTCGTTCTGTCTAACCCAACCCTCAGTGTAGGGCCATGTGCTCTTAGCTGTGGTATTCTTACTCACTGTGATTTTAGGCACTGTCATTAGAGTCTTCTTATGTTTGATTTCATAGCAGTCTTCTCAGGCTTCTCTCAGCTCACTCTAAAACGTCTCTCTGGGAGGCCACCTTAAAGACAGATCTGACTGTCAAGACAGAGAACCACCATACCACAGCACCATCACCAACTGTCCCTAAAGCTCAAAATACCATTCTTAACTTCTCTCATAGACCCCATTCATAGACCCCATTGATACCTTCAGCTACAAGAAGAGCTGGCTGTGCCTACTGCCCTCAACTGCTCTACTCAGCACATGTTCATAGCTTATCCTAAAACAGCTACTCTCAACTCCACCTTTAACCATATAGCCTAGAGTAAGGCAGGACCAGCCTGTGTAAGCTGTCCTTCTCACAGCGTCGTTTATAGCCGCTCACTATACTAGACGCTCATGAAGTCACTGCTCTACACTCTTACTCTGGGCTTCACCAGCTTCTGTCTAAACTACATTCTTGGTCGGAACTGCACTCGCTTCGCTCATTCCGTTACTCCTTGAACACTTACACTTCAGTTTATTTATTGGACGGAACTCACTCGCTTTGCTCGTTCGTTCCTCCTAATTTATAGGTCGGAGCTGCACTCGCTTCGCTCGTTTCGCTCCTCCTCTAGTTATATATACAATCACTTACCCTCTCTCTCCGCCTTGAGCTTCTTCTGATGCTCATCAATCAACTCCTTCTGAAGATGAGGAGAGCAAGGAGCATAGTGGGAAAACTCGAGAGAAAACTCACCCTTACCCTGAGTACAAGCTCGCAGATGGGTAGCAAAGCCAAACATCTGGTTGAGAGAACACTCTCCAGACAGGGTGACTTCTTCGGCTCCGATATCCTGGTCGGAAATGAGAGCCTGGTTCTTGTTCATCAGAGCAATCAGAGAACCCTGGAACTCGACGGGAGCAGTCAGGGTAACAGTCATGATGGGCTCGAGAATCACAGGAGAACACTGCATAAAGGTCTCGTGGAAACCTCTCTGGGTAGCCACCTTGAAGGCCAACTCGGACGAATCAACCACATGGGTGTTACCATCGTTGAGCATCATGTGGACACCCAAAACTCGAGATCCAGTCAGAGGACCCTTCTCGGCAGTCTCGTGGAAAGATCGGTCACAGGCCAGAATGAACTTTTCGGGAATCTTTCCTCCGACAATCTGCGAAGAAAAGGTGTTTTCAGGCGCAAAAGTGGCCTTGCCCTCGTTGACAGCCTCCATATCAGTGACAGGAGACATCTCACCAATGATTCGAGCGTACTGACCAGCTCCTCCAGACTGTCTCTTGTGAGTGAAATCCAGAGGGGCAGCAGCAGTAATGGTCTCTCTGTAGGCAACCTGGGGCTTACCAGTCTCACAAACAACATTGTACTCTCGCTTCATTCGCTCAACGTAAATCTCAAGATGAAGTTCACCCATTCCAGAGATAATGGTCTCCTTGGACTCGGCATCAAAATGAACTCGGAAAGTAGGATCCTCCTTCTGGAACCGGTTCATGGCCTTGGAAAAGTTGGTCAGAGAACCCTTGTCCTTAGGAGTGATAGCCAGAGAGATGACAGGGTCAGGAACAAACATGGAAGACATGGAGTAAGACACATCTCCATCGGTAAAGGTATCTCCAGAAGCACAGTCGACTCCGAAAGTGGCACAGATCTCTCCAGCTCCAACAGCGTCCACATCCTCCATTTCGTCAGAGTGCATTCGCACCAGTCGAGCGAGCTTGGTCTTCTTTCCGGTCTTGGCGTTGATGATGGACATGCCTCGCTTCAGCTGGCCCTGGTACACTCGCAGGTAAGTCAGCTGACCGTACTTTCCGTCTTCCAGCTTGAAAGCCAGACCGACGAAAGGAGACTTGGAGCCGGGGGTCAAGTGAACAGGGGTCTCGTCCTTTCGGATATCAAGAGCAGTGTTTACAACGTCAGAGGGGTCGGGAAG
The DNA here is from genome assembly GCA_001600515.1 of Yarrowia sp. JCM 30694. NCBI lineage: Eukaryota > Fungi > Ascomycota > Dipodascomycetes > Dipodascales > Yarrowia > Yarrowia sp. JCM 30694. The sequence continues at coordinate 1,053,795 of BCKF01000005.1, read as the reverse complement.
GTACTCACAGATAGCGTCCAGAACAGGCTGAACACCTCGGTTGGCCAGAGCAGAGCCCATAAGCACGGGAGTAAAGGTTCGAGCAATAGTAGCACGTCGAATAGCTGCTCTGAGCTGCTCCTGGGTAGGAGTTTCCTCGAGAATGTAGCATTCGGCAATATCGTCATCAACATCGGCAAGAGTCTGGATCAGCAGATCTCGCTTCTCAGCAACAAGCTCCTTGAGATCCTCGGGAACCTCGGCAACTCGAATAGTCTCGCCGGAAGCACCATCGTTGTAGTAAGCAACCTCCTTGACAATATCAACCACACCGGCCAGATCGTTCTCAGAGCCAATAGGCACCTGAATAGCGGCAGCTCGGGTCTTGAGCTTGGCGTTGATCTGGTCAATAGCCTTCCAAGGGTCAGCTCCCATTCGGTCCATCTTGTTGATGAACGTCACACGAGGAACATTGTACCGTCGCATCTGACGGTCCACAGTCATGGTCTGGGACTGAACACCAGACACGGCACAAACAACAAGAACAGCTCCATCAAGGACTCGCAGAGCTCGCTCAACCTCAATGGTGAAATCAATATGACCGGGGGTGTCGATAACGTTGAAATGGTAATCCTCGTTCTCCTTGACCCAGGTGGCATAAGTAGCAGCAGACTGAATGGTGATACCCTTTTCTCGCTCAAGATCCATATGATCCATCTTGGCTCCAACACCGTCCTTACCTCGAACCTCGTGAATCTCCTTGGTTCGACCGGTGTAGAAGAGAATTCGCTCGGAGAAAGTGGTCTTGCCGGAATCGATATGGGCAGAAATACCAATGTTTCGCATATGAGAAAGACGCTTGGTGTCGTCGGCAGTGACGGAGCCCTTGAGAGCGTTCACCACATCAAGCTCCTCCTGGTAAGTCGTGCCCACAGTCGTGTTTTCCTGCCGAAGAGCATGCACGGACGAGAACCCTCGGGTTCCCATCCTGCTCACGGCCCTCAGAGTTCGGATCATTGTGTAGTGGTGAGAAGGTGAAATTTGCAGAATCTAATGTGTCCCCGAAATTTAAATTTTTCACCGGAAACGTGTTGCGTGAAATATCGGATATAAGCGGTATTGACCTGAAATTGAAGTCACGTGATCAGATAACGCTCTAGACTTGTATATTCGAGTTGCAGCTCATTTGTAAGCTCCATTCAGCCAAACACATGGCCTCTACTCAGCTCCGTATTGGTTGATCTGGAACAGATATAAAGTTTCGGGGAAATGTAGGCCTCGTGATTTGACCAGGAAGGGGGGTGAGAGGGAAAATGAGTATGGAATCGTGTTCATTGAGAAGAGGAGAGTGTGGGATGATTTTCAAAATTCGATTTAGGGCACTTTTCATTTTCGCGAAAATGTCACATTTTCACAGGTCACGTGATTCAAAGAACCTTAAGCTTAATTTTGACGAAAAACGGAAATGCTCACATCTCATTGGATATTATTGGGATGACATTCTCAAGTATACCATTAGATTCCCCTGATCGTTCTCTATCTCCTCCAACTTCCAGAAAAAAGATCCGTTCACCCCACCTTTCCCACCAACCTTATCGTTATCCATGTGGGGCTGTGGGGTGATGCTTCATGATACTCTGATAATCAACGGTAGAACAACAGAAGATATTTATAAGTCACGTGACACACGTGGTATCTGTGTAATATCACTAGCCAACCACAAACACGCAATTACCAATACACAGTACAAGACGATTGCTACAGCTGAAACAAGCGACAAGCGACCATGGCAGTGACATTAATTGGTATGAAATCTACCTGATGTAGCTTATATCCAGTGGTGGATCCCGTACTCTCATCCAATCAGGCTGCTTCTATTAGTGCTGACAAGGAGGTTTCATTTAGCAGCCGATAAGTGTATATCCTTCAATCAATGTCAATCTGTCTTACCAGCAACACTGACACAAACAGCATGGTCCCTCGTGTTATCTCAGTAAAAGCAGTATATGCCTGATAGCGTCTATAAGGTAAGCTATAGATATAAACATGGATTATCAAATTGAGACAAACGTTAGACAGGGTACAGGTGTTAATCAGGCGAGACTAGATCTATGATAGGAGTGGAATAATACGCAGAAGTAAACGGTCGAATGAGTGAAAAAATTGAAACAAAAAAATGAAAATGGGGTTTTCTGGTTTTTCGTGCTTTTTGGTGCTACCTCGGAACTTCACTCGCTTCGCTCGTTACGTTCCTCGCCTCGTTAAGCACCCACTCTATAGCAACGATCTCTCCTGAAAAGGCCCGAAAAGTTTGATGAAGCAGACTCTACTTTTGGCAAAGTTTCGGCCTTTCAAACACACCGACCCTGCGAGTGGATCCTTAGGAAATGGTTTTCCACAATCTCACAGTGTTGTCCGGACTTCTCTGAATCCCCACATACCTCTACCACCGCCCAGAGATTACCAGACATGCCCAGACATGCACCGACATGCCGAGCGTTGAGATATCTGATGCCAAGACGTAGACGAGGACTTTTCGTTTTCTTTGTTTGGCTCGTGCTTGTCTGGCCTGGCCTCTCGTGCGTCCGACGGAAGTCTATGTTTGCGGAAACCGAAAACTTACGATAATCGCGATCATCCAATCTGGGCCGAAAAGCCGTGCGCACTATAGAGCTGCTTAAGCATTGGATTAAGGTGAAGGCAGGGAAAGTGGAGCCCAGAGAAGAACAAACAACAGTCATGTCGTTAATTAAACAGCTGGCTGTTTGCCTGTGTAGTTTTTTCGTTTCGTTTCGTTTCATTTTCATTTCGTTTTCTTTTCCATTTTCATGATTTCCCCCCCTCGTTTAGCTTCTCCGTTTACACATTCTGCTTGTCCGAATTGTGTTACGCCAAGACAAAGCTACAACGACCAATGTATGCACGTCTTGGTACAGTGTCCGTCTGCCACAGCCGTGCGTCTGTCGTTGCTCTCTTTGATGACGGAGTGGTGATTTTTGTCTTGTATCACTGTGATCGAGGGCATTTTTGGCACAGCCATTTTCCCCAACGGATACTCTTCCAAACAAGGTAATCTTTGACGATATAGCCACGGCTAATCTTGGCAGCCTCTTGTTCCTGACACCAAAGCTTAGCTGGTCGTCCGAGCGATGAAAAAGATTGCCCGAACCTAAAAACAAGGTTCCATAACTGCACGGTGGGTCTTGGCGCGCGTGCATGCATGCCAGGATCAGATTAAAAAAGAGAAAAGTGGACGACACTGAAATGAAAAGTTCACGTCGCACTTCTCCGTTGGACAGAGATGAACGTGGTCTGATCCGGGAGTTTAACGGATGTAGAGTACGGAAGTGAGTGTGGTAGGTTCTTGTACGGTAGGTTCTTGTACGGTAGGTTGTTCTAGACCTTGTCTTGTCTGTCAGGATGGCATTGTGATAGGTGCTTCGAAAATTGCTCATAGGTGCACAATAAGTCATCGCGGCAACGTATCCGGTGCTGTCAAGTCTTGGCGTTGAAAAGGTGGAGGATGGACTGAAAGTGGGCCGGACTTACAGAAGTGTACAACATGACCATACAGAGCTGTGATAGGACACTTGATAGGGTACTTCAACAACGTGTAACTTGTACAATACTCGTATAAACACGGAAGTACGAGATACACGTGTTCCCGTGCTTCTCACAATTCTGTATGGATCTCCTAGATCGCTCACTGCATGTCTTGTAACAAGGACTGCGCCACGATTCGTGTACAACGGTGATGAGGTGCGTACAAGGGATCGTATTCAACGTCCAGTGATCGGAGTCCTTCGTAGAGTCGTTTTATGTACTCGTACAATATTTGGTGGTCTATTATGGGCTTGAACTTGGTGATGTTGTATCTTCAGAGAGAGCTACGCTAAGAGTCAGTAAACATAAAACGCTCAAAGAGAGAAACGACTTGAGTGATTTTCTGAAACGGTCTAGTGGCCAATCAACAGTTTTACGGGGTTACAAGTTGTAGAAGTGGTCCTTGTACTATTATACTCTTGAGCTGTGAAGTCCTCAGTGGTGTTAGTATGAACTTGTACAAGTTCAGTTGAGTATAGAGCCTTAGAATGAAGTGCTACAAGGTCAATTGAGGGTCTAAGAGTGTCTACAAGTGTTTAGTTTGTCCTACAAGCCATTATATACTAGTCTTCAACAATCTCATATCAGTAATACTCTTATTAATTAATTATCATAAAATCATTAAGTCGCTCAACGACTGTCTTTTCGTTTCTACTTCTCCACGTTCTTGTCGTTCATCTCAATCTGGACTCTCTCCACCTCAGCATTAGAAGAGCCAGGAGAAATGGACTCCGTGGTCTTGTCCTTGAAGTCCTCCTCGGAAGAACCAGCATGGTACTGAGTAGCCTCTCCGACCTGAACAGCAGCAGCTCGGTGGAACATTTCGTCAATCTCCTCCTTGGAGTACTCCTTCTTCTGGAACCGCTTGGCCCACTTGAATCCAGGGTAGTATCCATGCTTCTCCTGGAACAGCATCATCATGATAGCTCCAATGATACCCAGCCAGTAGAGGTTGTAGATGATGACGGATCCGTAGGTAGGAGAGTTTTGCCATCCGAAGAGAGCGTTGAAAATCTCCCATCCGTTATCAGTTTCGGGGTTGCAGCAGTTGACGTGCCACACGACCTCATGGACATTGTAAGAACCGGGTCCAGAGCCCTGTTCAGCAACATCTCCTCCGGTCTTGAGAGAGAATCTGTACATCTGGAAGTACCAGACAGCTCGAGAGATAAGACCGGCAGCAATGAGGTAGAGGAAACAAGTAGAAGCGATAAGGAAGATCTGAATGGACATCATGTTACCTCCTCGGTAAATGAGGTATCCACAAGCACAACCAGCGAGAAGACCGCAGAAAACAGCCAGAGGGAAGGCAGTAGCAGGTCGTCCTACAGCCACACCACCAATGAAAACAATAGCTTCAACTCCTTCTCGGAGGGTGGTAATGAAAGGAAGAATAGCCATGGCGTACTTCTTGGAGTAGAATCGGAAGTTGAGGTACTTTTTGATGCCCTTGACCTGCTGGTGGTCTTCCAACAGAGCCTTGGCGATCTTCATACGCCACTTTTCCTTCATCTTGTTGATTCGCAGCATGGCAAGACCCATGACGGTAATCAGGATAGTAGCGATGACGGAAAAGATACCTTCCCAAAGATCCTCAGACTTGGACCAGATATCATCTTCAAACGAGTAGTAGGCTCCAATGAAACCTCCTCCAACGCACAGACAAATGAAGATACCGCCAAGAGCGCCCAGCCAAATCTGCTTAAGCAGCTTCTTGTACAGCGTGGGGTCCTCGCTGCCGCCAAGACCTTGTTTGATGAAGGACAGCAGCACGGAAATGACAATGGCGGCTTCCAGACATTCTCGGAAACAGATGAAGAAGACTTCGACGGAAAAGACGTCGGTGGTCATGGTTGTTGGTGTTGAGGAGAGATGGGGAGTGGTTTTTTCTTATATAAAACGAGCACGGAACCTTGATGCCAATGCGTCGCCAAGCGCACAAGCAACTTGGCTGCAGCGCGAGCTTGGTCAGGGCCATCTGATAATTCCAACAGGGTTTGCAGACAAAGAATGCGTGAGAGTTTGGAGGTTAAATAAACTGCTTGTCAAAGGTGGTCAAACTTTAAGCAGTAGATCCCAGACAAAGACTCAGACAGGCTGCCAAGACAAGGGGATATGATGCAGTGTGGTGGGAAGGTGGGTGACGGCAAAAAAAATCATGTCAGAAAAAAAATCACGAAAAAAAACCAGTTTTTTTTCTTCCCTCATTCCCTCCCCCTCCTCCATCTAATCAATCTACCCCACTGCCAAAAGACCTGCTTAACTTTGCCGAAAGTGGGAAAGAGCCACCTGCTGCAGGTCAAAAGGGTTGGCAAAAGTTTGCGCAACCTGATTGGAGTTTGAGATGGAGCTGCATGTGGATTGGAGGGCAGATGATCAGATATGGCGGACGTGCGATGAGGTCGAATAACACGGAATTATGACGAGCGGCGAATTCTGCGTCGATTGAGATGGGTCACGTGCCCCAATGACTTGTATACGGCGAAATACAGACCATTTACTACACCAAATAAAGTTGTCAAGCATAATTTGTCAATCACATCAGTCGTCAGTCACAGTACGGAGAAGGAAAAATTTTCATGTTTGATCACAGAGATGCGATTGATTGATGTGCGCGATCAAGAGCCGTACGTTCAATACGTATTACAATCTTACAGTATTCTCTTCCTTCTACGACGCGGCTAAATCAGGGGTGCTGTAGCGAGGGCTAAGAAATGATCTAAGGTGGCCAAAGTGGCTAAAATGGGGTTTATTTTTTGTGTTCCTGTTTGTGTTGTTTGTGTAGCTTGTGTCTGTCATATGATTGCTATAGCTGTTGCACCCACTACTACCAACGGCAGTTTCACAATATCCTGATTGTCTCAGCTGGGTTAATTTTAAGAAAAAAGTTGGCTGGAAAAAAGTCAGGAGAAAAAGAAAAATACGAGCAGGCTGGGTTGGACGGGGCTTAAGCTCCCGCGTGGAGACCCGGCTGAAACGGGCTGTTATTGGTATAGAAATGTTCGTCTGTGTGAGGCGGTTCCAATGCAAGAGTCGGTTTTACTGTATCATCATTATTCACCAAGTTACGACCATTCTCCCTCTGGGTACCTCGGTATGACGTACTCTTACTGACGGATCCCAACGGAAGCAGCTACGGAAAGTTGGCTCTTTGGATCTATTCGTCCCAGGGTAATCTTGGCAGAACCTTGATGGCTGATTTTTTTGATCAAAAAAAAAACCAAAAGTTTTCCGCGGTTTTCAGATAATCAATCATGTCCTAAATAATAATGTTTCACGGGGGCTGAACGGCACACGGAGTCCGACCTGAACATGTGTTACGATAATCTGCAGTAATGAGATGAGATTGATGCTTTTGATAGTATGTGAACGGTAGAGATATGCGATTTTTGTACGATTTTTTTGACGATTTTTGATGGCACCCGTACACCCCTACTTGTATCGTACATTCACGTTAGCCAAGACTGGTTCCTTTAACGGATGTTGGTACGGAAATCCGGAAGTGCATGTGGGATATTGCTGTTGAACACTGCGCTGAGAACTACACCGCACCGGGTCCTGACTAATACCGTTTGAAAGAGAATTCCGAGCGTGTCACAATGCACCTGGTCTCAGCTCCGTACGACACTTGCCGATGGAATTGATCTCAAAGTCTTGTCAATCGCATCACAAGATTTGCAAAAGCGAAAAGGCGAGGTGGACGTTAAGCTTTCTTTGTTGCTTGCTTACAGTCTTTATCCACTCTCCCAACGCCAAGAGGCCGGGTAACTGATCTGATAATGCCCCAGTAACGAGATGAGCTGGTTAGTGCCCTTAGATGACCTCCAACGGGTGTCTGGTGACATATATCCACTTTCCACTACCTCTGGGGACCCACTTGTACCCTTCTCAACCCCCCCAAACTCTCTTTGGCACCATCTGATAAAGCATGTGGGCGTCTTTGTCGGGCTCTCAGTTTCCAACCAAAGCCTATTTTCATCAGACTTCAGTCCACGCTAAACTTTTTTACATATATAACATCCCGCACCCCTTGATACAGCTCCCCCATCCCAACCACCATGAAGTTCCCCGTGGTGACCGCAGCCCTTGCGCTGGCCGGACTGGCTTCGGCCCAGCTCGCGCCCATTGGCAACAACGACAAGTACTACAACTTCACAGCCACCTGGGTCAACGCCAACCCCGACGGAGTCCATGAGCGACGAGTCATTGGTATCAACGACCAGTGGCCTATCCCTACCATCAACGTGACCAAGGGCGACCGGGTCATTGTCGATCTGTACAACGACCTCGGCACCCAGAACGTGTCTCTGCACTGGCACGGTCTGTTTATGGAGGGCCAGAACGCCCAGGACGGTCCTGTCTGGATCACCCAGTGCCCCCAGTCTCCCGAGGATTCCACTTTTGCCTTCCGATACAACTTCACCGTCGAGCAGTCCGGAACTTACTGGTACCATTCGCACGTTGGCGGCCAGTACCCCGATGGTCTGCGAGGAGTCTTCATTGTCAACGACCCTGAAGACCCTTACAAGGACGAGTACGACGAGCACCTCTGGTTCACTGTTTCCGACTGGTACCACGAGGAGATTCCCGATCTGCTCCCTGATTTCCTGTCTGTCTACAACCCCACCGGTGCTGAGCCCATTCCCTCCAACATTCTCTTCAACGATACGCAAAACACCACCATCAAGGTGGAGCCCAACAAGACGTACAAGATTTCGATTATCAACATTGGTGCGTTTGTGTCTCAGTACATTGAGTTCATGAACCATACCATGGAGATTATCGAGATTGACGGTGTTTACACTGAAAAGTCTGACCCCATTGAGCTGCTGTACATCACCTCTGCTCAGCGATACTCTGTTTTGCTGCACACTCGAGATGACGCTTCTACCAACTTCCCCATCATGACTACCATCGACGGTACCATGTTGGATCTGACCCCTGAGGATCTTGTTCTGTACCAGACCAACTGGCTGCAGTACAACGATGACCCTAATGATCGACCTGAGGGCCCTGAGAAGTACTACTGGCACACTGACAAGGAGGGTGACGGAGCTGATGACGAGTTTGAGGAGCGACGATTCGACGATATGGATCTTGTCCCTCTTGACGGTATGAAGCTGCTTCCCGATGCCGACATGACCATCACCGTCAACGTCACCATGAACAACTTGAACAACGGTATCAACTACGCCTTCTTCAACGACCTCACCTGGGTTGCTCCCAAGGTCCCCGTTCTCTACACCGTCATGTCTTCTCCTGAGGGCATGGAGACTGATGCTACCATCTACGGAGACAACACCCACACCTACGTTCTCAAGCACAACGACGTTATTGATATTGTTCTCAACAACGCCGATGCGGGAACCCATCCCTTCCACATGCACGGACGAGTGTTCCAGGTTCCCTACAGATCCGAGGCTTTCGAAGATGATAATCCCACTGCCTTTGACCCCGAAGACGATGACATCAAGTTTGCCGAGGTCCCCATGCGACGAGATACCGTCTACGTCAAGCCCAACGGAAACATGGTGATGCGATTCCGAGCCGACAACCCCGGTGTGTGGTTCTTCCATTGCCATATTGAGTGGCACATGGAGCAGGGTCTGGCCTTCACTCTTGTTGAGGCTCCCGAGGAGCTCAAGAAGCAGTACGTTCCTCCCAACCATTTCGACGCCTGCAAGATTGCTGATGTTCCTTCTGTCGGTAACGCTGCTGGTAACGATACCGACTTCCTCAACCTGTCTGGCCAGAACATGCAGGAGAAGGACCTTCCCGCCGGTTTCACCGCTCGAGGTATCGTCGCCCTGGTCTTCTCTTGTATCGCCGCCTTCCTCGGAATGGGAGCTGTGGCCTGGTACGGAGCCTCTGACATCAAGAACCAGGAGATCCGAATGATCCAGGAGTTTGAGCGAGAGGGCGGAGGAGAGATTGACGGCGCCGAGTCTCTGCAGGACGTGCAGGACGAGCCCGTGCATATCCCCCACCCCCACATTCCTCACCCCCATCTCCACCACAACAACGAGACTGCCAACTAGGCGGCTTGTGGGGAACACTACACTAATTTTAAAATTAAATGAGACGAATTATGACTTTTAACCGAGCACCGAAAGGTGCGAGCCGTTTAATACACAACTGAATGAACAAACCGTAACGTAGCTGCTGTCCTATATATACTCACTTGATGTGTAATAGCCGTCTTTAAGGTGGACTGCTGACCGTTCTCACAGAGGAGCTGTGTTGATGTTAAGCGAAACGACTAATTTCGTTTGGTGTTAGAGACACGCTACAGCTTAGTGAATAGTACCATTGGAATCTCCTGACTCAGGCAATTCTAATGGTGCTATTCACGACTCTGTAGAGTGCTCCAATGATGAGCTGTGTTGTCCAAAAGATGACGTCACTTTAGATTGCAGTTGACCAGTCATCAAGTGCTCTTGAAGTTCATGCTGTAGTCGGATGATAAAGTGGCTCTCAAAGTGGGAAAAAAGTGAAGCAGTGTCGTAGGAAGCCTCTAGAGCTGTTGCAGAGTGTCGTATCGTGCCCTGTCGTCTGATTAGAGCCTTGTCGTTTTGTTAGCTTTAGTTAGCCTTATTTGTTGTTGGTCGTTTTGTTATCACCTGCCTCCGGTATCTTGCTCTCAAAGTGGTATCTGTAATTTCGGTGGCGATATTGAAACGACAATAGTGACACCTGCCAACCTATATAACTACTTTGATAATTGCTCGTTTAATGCTCGTTTAATGCTCGTTTAATTTGCTCGTTTAACCATGTATATTTGCTCATGAGATGGGGTTGTGATATTACTGTAGCTGGTGCATCAAGCTGTGTGATAATTGCAGTAGAAATTACACTACAGGGTGTGTCTGTTTGTAGCTGTTATAATTGTGCCACCTGTCTGTGCCACATCAATTCCTACTTGTAACAGCATCTCCAACAACATCCACTTCTCTCCAGTCTGACATATTTGCTCGTGAGCAATATTGGTTAAAATATTTTTTTAAAATTGAAAATTGAAATTTGACCAAATTTATGACACGTAGCAATACCACCCAACCATCCCTTGATAACACTAGAGTTCTGCCCCTGAATAGGCGTTTGTACCACACCACATACACCATCCAATCGGTGGTACAAACACACCTCTTTGTTTGTGGGCTCATATTTCGTTCCCTTTCGGTCGTCTTGGCAGCCGCTCTCTTGTCCTCCACCTCTCTAGACGCCCACTCTGACAGTGCCAAGACGATATACAAATTGGGTTTGCTGGTCCTGCCCTTTGTGCCAAACTAAATGGGACGCTGCATGTGAATGATCTAATATGGGCTAACCAGAGTTATCAGATCATCTTAGATTGATTATTGATTGATACGGCTGAACGGGTATCTTGGCTGAAGTGTAAGCGATAGCAGTGCTTATATGCTATTTAGCCTTTTCAATGCTTAAGAAAACGTTCAACAAAGTTATCAGATGTTGAGTAGTTAGTTAGGGCCACTGCCGAAAATCGATATCCATTAAATATCAATCATCTGACACATTCCCAGGCGTACCAAAGCAACCAGTATGTGTTTGATGCCACTTTCGGCACAACAAAATGCCACTTTTAGTACGCTTTCTGGTATTGTTTTCAAATTAAGAGTGCCTTAAAAAACGACTAAAAAGAAGGCTAAAAACACACCATGACAACACCCCAAGACACACCTTCAGCACTCAATTGACCACCCAAAACACAATTCTAACACACTACAACAATCCACCAGCCCCTATAATCATTATTTCACCTTTTCCTCTCTCTCACCACCAAGGTCACAGATTATGACCTCAACTAAACTCTAACTAACTACTTACTCCCACCATGCACAACCTTATCTCCTTCTTGTCAACATGGCAAGCCACCTGGAACTCCTACCTCCAGAGGTCTATGCCGACGTTCTCGACTATCTGACATCACGTGACCTCCTGCAACTTCGCAAATCCTCACAATCGCTATTCGACCTGTCAGAAGACTATGCCTCTTCCAAAAGACGCAGCTCTAGGTGCGCTATCGAACCAACCCATGCAGCCTGCTGTACGCTAGCCAAGTTGGAAAAGTTCCGGGATTTCGATTTTTTACGCAGCCAAAGAGCGCCTACGACCTCGGAGGACCTTTTGCATGCTGAAAAATCGTCAATTTCGTACCTGGGATTGATTATTCCTGGATTGTTGATGCCGTTTGTTGTCAAGAGGGAAACTAGAAGGGAACTGGATAGAACTGATTTACAAACGCTCAGAATAGCGTACATTCAGTACCGAGACGTTTGGAAAGCTACAGGACAGAGATATATTGAATATCAAGAGGGTGGGATAGGTATTCTGAAGGGATCAGCTGTGAAAGATGGATTCAAAACGCTGAAACACGTGAATGGAGTGCTGACTAAGCATATAGACCTCGCGTCACGTGTTCCAGAGTACTATATTGCTCAAACGATAGCTCTTCGGTTCAATCCAGACTTCAACAGTCTAGGTACTCTGGTTCTACTGCATTCAGAAGAAGAACATAATACCGATGAGAACATGTTGAGTCACGTGATGTGGCTAGAGTCTGGGTCACAGAAGCTCTACTCGATCATGACTATTGTTCACGTACCTGAACCAGGCAGTATCATTCGAGAAGCGTACTTTTGGAACAACAAGATTTTTTTATTTTGCGAAAATTACTTTATGGAGGCTGAAATTGTGGGTGCAAAAGGCTCACGATTGGTGGTGGAAAACCAGGCTGGAACTTATCATACAGATATAGCAGCTTCACAGGATCATGCCGTTTCTCCTAATGATACCCAAGTGAGGTATATTTGTGAAGGAAAAGTGCTGCTAGGAGATTATAGAGTGTTGGACTTGGATAAACAGACGGTGAGCCATAGAGAACCGTGGGTGTCACGTGATAAACAGGGCCAGTATGTAGATATGCCGTTGAGGTTTGGCCAGGGGAGGTTTGCCGTTGGTTGAAGGCAGGCAGATAGATAGATAATGATAATGACTAATGAACAATTGAAGAAGAGAAATCACTGTAGAGCATCATCAGTATTCGAGGAAGGTGCGGTAGCTTATTTACTCAGAAGTAGAGGTTTCTATGAACCTTGTAATACAGGTGGTCTGTTAATATGTATGAAGACATAAGAAATGAAGACACAAGAACAGCATAGAAGAATATACGAGCTACTATACATCTACAGCTCCTATTTATAAAATAATATACCAATCTACTGTACATTTAAGCGGTTTTGTACAGCTTAAAGATGTACTTTGTGGGGGTGTTTGCGAGTGTTCTACTGAAGCTGAGGTGGTGCTATTGGGTAGAAGAGTTGATATTCTGTTTAGAATGGATGGTATGAGTTTAGGGATGTGTTCTTAATCTTGGCTATGGTAAAAATGAAGAAGTCGATTTTAAGGTGATGTCTAGAAAACTGAGGACGGTAAGCTGTGGAGCGTACCTAGGAGGTAGTGTGTTATAGAAGGATGTTTTGGGGCATTAAAAGGACTTACAATTCGATTCAAATACATTTTAGTCCCATTGTGTGAATATTCAAGAATATGGGGTTTTGTTCAGACTCAGACGACCATTTTGTTGACATTTACTTGGCCCAGGTAGTAACGGAGCATGAACATGGAATAATGAAGAGCTGGAGGTTCAATGGGTTAGAAAACAGGTGTTTCAATCCTTCTGATTCCATCTGTATAGTTATGACCTCAGTCAAGCTCTCATTAGGCTCTACTGAAGACAGCTTCTAGAAACAGTGATCAGAGTGAGATTTTCGAACTCGTCCGATATTGGTCCAAGACAAAAACAAACTTGATCACTGTAGTCCCCGAAACTCTGGCTACACAATGGCACTGCTTTCAACCCTGTGGTATCACTCCCCATCTTCCATGCACACTCATTGACTGGTCATTACTCCTCACCTTATGCTCTTACCACCACCACCTTTACAGAGTCAGAAGTTTATTCAGTTGATGAATAAGATCCTGTGTCTCCCTTTACTTTTATCTTAGGCATGAGTTTAGCTATACTGTAGTCATTGTACAACAACATCACTAGATCTTCACAGAGTAGCTAAGAACACAGAGACACAAGTATATAAGCCGAATAATACACAACAGTTATATCACTGTCTGTTCATTATTTCAAGTTGTCCTGTTTTCTACTGTTCTAGCTGTGAGCCCCAAGTGCCTTCTAACTTGATTGCACCTTGGGGCATAAACATACAGAACTACAATCTACAAGTTCAAGCTACACCTTCACACCATCTCTTCCATATGCATTACCGTTAGTCTATCTTACACCCTCTTGGCCACCCAAAACTCCACATCATACCTGAACCCTCCCATTCTCTGTAGATCTGCCGAGTACGGCACCCCCTCCATACTTTCCCAGTGAACAATTTCAAAGCCGAATTTCGGAATAACAGCCTTAAGCTCATCCACACTGAGCTCAATATTATTAGCGTCATCTTCAAAATGCCATAATAAAGGCCCAATATTGATCCAGTGTTCTCCAGGAGACAACATGGCAGCAATGGTCTCAAGGTACCGGAAAATGTTGTTTGCAGTGTCAATGAAAAAACACGTGACCACACAGTTGGCTTTGTATGATTCCAGAGGGTATACGTGTTCAAATGAGCCTGAAGTCATGGAAAACAAGTCACTGGAAGACAGCAGCTTTGAAGGGGCAGTATCAGGAACAATTACAGGACGTAGTTGAACGTCACGTGATTTGACGTTTGAAAACGAGCCCACGTACGGATGAACAGCCACACAATTCGGTTGTTGAATAATGTTTATGATGAAGTTCGAAACCAGCAACATATGGAACGAAAACTCGTTTCCTTGAGCCTGAAACCCAAGTTCAGCACATAAATCAAACGGTAATCGTCCTAATCCACATCCAGGACATACGATTCGTACCTCTGAGCGTTTCTCTTTGTCTGGGTACAATTTTTCAAGCCATTCAAACACAGGTTTGTTGATCAGTTGTCTCTCATAAACACCCTCTGCTGTCCACTCTCTAGCTACCTGTTTCAGCAATGATCTAACCTTATCTCTATCCATATTCATGGCATGATGGTGTTGTCCATACTTTCCCAGTGTCTCATCCAGGTACGCTTTCATCGAGTTGTGTTCATCCTTGAGAGGTGATACTTTGTCTCCATTTTTGTCGTCTTCGCAGGGCACAAAATGTTGAGCTGAGTAGGCCAAAACGAGATCGAAAAAGGCCTGATTCGAGTCGATAGCCTGGGTCACTTTTTGCAGATGCTCTTTGTACCCGAGTTCGACCAGCAGCTCTTTGTGTGCGGCAGTCAGATGGATATCGTTGTGAGCTCGTTGGTGGAAGATGTCCACTCTGGGGTCGACTAGGTGTCGCTTAGAGTCTTCTCCATAGGTGTTGAAGGAGTCGAGAGTTTTGAGCAACACTCTGAATTCTTCGTTGTCCATTTCGACACTAGCTGGTTGTCTATTTTATCGAAACAAGTAGTTGTATGAGTTCAATGGTGTGTTGTTGGTGCTACAGCATGTTGAACAATATTGTTTCACTCCTAGGTGTTCTCGTGCGGCTCACTTATTATTGCATCTTTCTGCAAACCCAAATTGTCCCAACTTACCCTACCTCTTTTCTTCCTCCCAACTGCCACCCAATCACGGTGCAGCCAAAAGTATCACTCCAAAGCGTATATCGCACAGTACAGGCTCACCACCGTCGTTCAGCACATCCCCAGACGCCGAAAATGTCCACCCCCGTGCCGTTTTCCGAGGCCAACAAGAAGTTGGTCACGTCCATGTACCGACAGTCGCTCAAACTGGCCCGAAACTGGATCTCCAACCGACAGCTCTTCCGACAAAAGGCCGTCGAGATCCGACACAAGTTTGACCAGAACGCACAGATCTCCAACCCCAAGCTGTTGGCAAGAACGCTGGAGGACACCCAGGCTCATTTGTTTGAGTTCCGGCACCCGGATCCGATTGTGCCTCCTTCTTTCCCTGGAGGAACCAAGTACGAGCGAAACGTGCCTCCGAGAATGGAGAAGAGTGAGTACCAAGAGCTGCGAAGCAGCGCTGAGTTGGAAGATGCGATAATCGCGTTCTCCTGCTTGAGAGGTTTCAATTGATGCAATTACGGATGAGATACGATGATTATTTATTGAGATATGATCTTTTGAAGTTTTGACTAAAGGACCTGATCAAGGCTTGGCCTTGGCGAATTCACTTGATCACGTCTAATCTGACCAGTCAATACCCACACACAATACTAACACAGTCATGCAGCACAACCTCTACGAACCCTGATGCATCCGTAGTAATACATTATATACGATACTGAGAGAAGGAGCGAGCAGCGAAGCTGTGAGCAGATGGAGTGGAGGAAGAGTGAAGGAAGAGATACCAATGTATGAGTGTGTAGGAGTGATGGATGAGTGGTGGATTTGTAGTTGCTACTACACAAGATGCTGAACTTTTTGATCTTGTGTTGAGGTGTACAATAGACCATTGATATTTGTATGGTCTATTTTTCTTATGGTCAATATTGAAAGTTCAAGCATATGTTTCCATATTCTTGGGGTCCCCCCTTTGATTTTGTATTATCATAAATTTGTAGTTAGACTATGGCCCAGTAAACACCTCCCAACTAAATACTCAACAGCACCCCATCATCTCCGCCACTGACGAACCACTCACTCAATCCCTCAGCCCTTCATTTTCCCCGGATGAAATTCACCGTAGATTCCAACCCTTGTCTTTAAATCCCCGTAGCTCTCAAGCTGACGTAGTTGTGCTGACGTTGTTGTATACAATTAATGTTCAAAACTTGGTCAATCTCATTTTTTGAAGAACTACTCTACAGTTGTACTAATTCACTCTACACTCACTCTCTCATAATGCTAAACTTCTTTCATGTTATACAATCAGCTTGTCGATCCACTCAAGGACCTTGCCGACATTCTCCCCCGTACAAGCTATACCATCATTGAGGTACACCACCTTGCCGATATCTGTATCCGGCTTGACTGCACCTGTCCAGACCTGCAGTTTTCTAGGCGGCAGTTGCTGTGGCTGGCCTGGTTGAGAAGGAGGAGGCAGTTCGAGAGGCGACTCTTTGACGAAAAACTTGACTCCATCTTCTCTAGCACTCTGACGAACCAGAGTGACGTCAATGTTGATTTTTCCGGGGTATACGAGCCGAACAAACGCTGCTGAACGAGGCACGATACTGAACCGGGGGGTTAGGGTCTTTTGACGTGTTTCCAGGTCAGAAATGGACAGATTCGAGATGGTTTTTTCGAGACTGAACGAGTCACGAGACTGCTGGAGTTTTTGCAGCGACGTGTACAGGTGTCTAGTCTCTTGTAGCAACCACACTACCGGTCTCAGTCCACTGTTATTCAACGTTTCTTGAAGATACGAGTGAATGAGGTTGTGTGGGTCTGAAGGGTTGAGATGTAGAGTGATTGCAGGGTTGTGTTCAGATGGAATATCCACACTCACCTGTTCATCTCCACCCAGCTTGAACTTGATTTGTTGCATGGAAGCCGTCACCAGATCCAGACCCAGATCTTTGATGAGTTCAATGTAGCCCACGATTTGTTCGATTTGCTGGAGACGTTCTTTGAGTTTTGAGACAAGAGAGAAACCAGGCAAATGAGCGCCGTCTAGGGTCAGTTTGTAGATGCCTGTCTTTGCGTCAAAGTCGATTGAATCGTTTGAAGGCAGATCCATGACTGTTTTAGCTCGTCCTTGGATATGTAGTTTCATG
Organism: Yarrowia sp. JCM 30694; assembly: GCA_001600515.1. Lineage (NCBI taxonomy): Eukaryota > Fungi > Ascomycota > Dipodascomycetes > Dipodascales > Yarrowia > Yarrowia sp. JCM 30694. Next base: position 1,036,433 of record BCKF01000005.1, on the reverse strand, counting down.
TCCATGGGTCCTGTCATTTCAGGCACAACCAAAAGAGATGAGTGAGACCAGGACGAAACAAGCGACGAGTTGTCAATAACCACAACCGGAGTATGTTGAGCAGATCGCAGCAGTCTGAACGGGGTCTTTGCAGCCTTGAGTTCGTCCAGAATAGGATGAAGGACGATTCTGTGGGAAGCAAAAGTGACCATTTGAGTGAGCAGCTCGTAATCGTACAGACTGTCGAGATCCTGGTTGACGTGGATTCGATCCATGCACTCTGCAGTCCAAGCAGTGTCTTTTCTGACTCGAAGTTTGGCGATCCACCAAAGGGGTAAAGAGCCATCTTCAGGAACTGTAACGACGACAAACCAGTTTGAAGGCCACTGTGGTTGCCGTAGAAACAGCACGTATCTCGTGGTGAAGCCGAAATGCGTTTTCATCTCGTCGGACGAAAGAGTGACGTTCTGAGCCGTCCAGCCAGTAGCACAGGCTCGTGTTCGAATGTCGTTTTCGAGTGACAAAAGACGAAGCTTAAACAAAACACTTGCAGCTTGGTCTGGTCTCGATACAAGCTCATTGAGAGATCTCTCTGCTGAAAGAATCAGAGAAGTGGCGTTTTCAAGCACCGTTTTACCGGTTAAACGATCCACAGTGAAAACTGTAGACCGTAGAGATGTCAGTCTGAACCGCAGTTTATGTCCATCGCTGCAGAGAGATACCATATCGCTTGAGTCACCCAACAGTGCCCTGAGCTTCGTATAAACACACCCAATAATATGCTTGAGATGCAGTGTAGTAACGTACTCCAACAAAGCGGCCACATCAGTACTCTCTCCTCCAAACTGGATCTGGTGCTCCGAATACGACACCTCTTCCCCCTGTCTGCTCCATCTCACTGCTATCCTCAGATCGGACTCTGAAAAAATTCCAATCTCCAACGTACTTTTCGGTCTATGGGTAGCATGTTGACTAACCCAGTACTCCAGAGCAATAAGTGATCGTTCCTGGTAGAATCTGTGCCGCAGAGTTCCACTCCAAAGCCCTTTGCTCATCTCTGTGATTTGTTTATAAATGAGAGCCAGCTTATAGTTGAGAGCAAACTTCATCAACAGAGAGTACAGAGCAGACAGTCCTCTCTGTGCCAGTGCAGAATTTCCAGCCCTCTCCAACATTCCTCTCGTCTGAGGAGGAAGCTCCTTTCTGTCTCCAAACAGTAGCCTAAAGTCAATGAAGAAAAAAGGCCCATCCAGAGTATCATCTGCAATACCCATATCCACCTCGAAAGCATGAGCCACCGTAAACGTGGCCCGTCCATTCGCAATCTTGTACCGCTTGAACTGAGGCGGAATGTCTGTACTCTGAGCCAGTTGCACCGACAACAGCACGTTCAGATCTCTCAGAGTCCGCAGTATCGTCTGCGGTTTCAACTTTTTCTTGGGCGCCATATCATGGTCGCCAAACGTCGTCGGAGCGCCTCGAGTCAGCACCTGTACCGCCGTCTGAAGGTCCGGATTGCGACTTTTCGCAGCTCCAAGATCCCGTCCCAGGCCCACCAACATGTGATTCAGGTTGTCAAAGCAGTTGCGCTGCCCATGTAACCACGCCACCACATCGATGCACTTGGTCACGTCCTCCGACACTCGCGCCCACTTGGTCAGCACATAGGTCCGCACAAACTCCTGACGAGCCCGGACCAGGACCTCCAACAGCGCCTGCTTTTTGGCCACGTCCGCTGGCGTGGAAGGGAGCGTTTCCAGCACGTTGGCGAGCTCTCTGTGCGCATTGTCACACACGGTGGCCACGGCACGGCCCAGGTCGACGTAGTTGGCCTCCACGTGCGGGATATCCGAGCCTTTCATGGTGGTGAGGTTGGAGAGTGAGAAGTTGGAATAAGCTTAGTCATGTACGGATGGGGGGGTAGTGGAGGGGGGTTAGCACGTGACCTCAGCAAAGATACTATGTATATATGCTTACTAATCTCGTTATAATCACGTGAGCGCTTACTACATCAAAAAATTATCGTTACCAAGGCTACAACACAACTCGGCAATATTCCACACTGCCGTATAAGGTTTCCGGTGGTGAAAAAGCCGACCCCAACTCACACCAGACAGAAACACGGAACATGCCCGAGAGTTGCGGACCTGGGTTCGAGTCAGGGTGGGGTAGGATTAACAAAAAAAAAAAAAAAAAAAAAAAAAAAAAGCTCCATAAACTAGGCACCGAGTTTCCTGACTGTTGGTGGGTACTTTATGCTAGCTCTACTGTTGCTACGTGGCTTGGTAGTTGATATTGGTGTGCGTGTTCCGTCTCATCATGCACACATCTAAATATGGAAAACTAATGACGGCCCGTTGAGTGTGAGTTAAACGGCCCGACTATGGGAGAGGGGGGTGTGCTGAACACAACGATGTCCTGGCGCTTGAGGAGTGGTCCATTTGGGGCTCAACCAGCCTAAAAATGATCACGTGAGTCAGGGCTATCTCCTGATATACTTACCATCCCTCTCACCCTACAATTGCAGCTAGCAGAGCCCTGTATCTTGGCCATGCGCAGGGCTCAACGTTCTCGTTGGGACTTTTCCGAGTTCCGCATTGCTGTGCATGTGTGAGTGAAAAATGGATATTATGAAAAGTTCCAGAAATGGCAGAATTTGGCTGAATCTGGCACTCGAGTCTCAGAAATTCATGACATGACATCACTGTGTGGATACGTGAAGTGTAAGACAGAGAGGCTTTTCCCTCAGCAGAGTTTGCAGATCCATTTTCGGCTCAAACAAGATAGCGTAGTCCGGGGTATAGTTAAACGTAACTGAAGAATGTAGCTTAATGGTAGTGCCTAGGATGTGTATGATGATGCTGTATTGTACAGATGAGCAGTTATTCTTTGAAATGACTCATTCTCTGTGTGTATGTATCACACATCTATCTCTGACCAGCCCCCCACTTTACGTTTCAACATGCAGATAGAGAGATAGATCTGGATTCGAGATAGCAGTAGAGTTTGCAGTTGGGTGGATACCGATAGGGACAACAAGCGGCTTGTATACACACAAGGGCACTTGGTTAGAGCTCACGCTAGTAGATAGGGTGAGGTTTAAGCGCTGCCCATGTTTCACGTATTTCCGTTGCATTCCAGGGGATGGCCTCTGAGCAACTGCTCTCAAAGAGAGCTCGTATGGTGCGCTTGGTACATGACATATGTGGGGCTGGTAGGGTGTGGTGTTGTGGAATGTGATTGCCAGAAAGGCTACAGGGGGAGTAGAGAGAAATGGAAAACGGGTATCGATAGAGAATCGCCAGACGCATCTTTTCCCCTTACTAGTTTTTTGCAATGTCGTTCGTAATGTGCTGTTTATCCCTCCTACTCCCACCCAATCAAAACTCCCATCCACCACCGTGACGCTGAGCCAAAGTCTAAAGGTGATTTTGGCGGAGAGTGCAGAGGACATGCAGCTGCTTCTGAAAACAGCCCAACCGCTACCCAGAGCTTAACCAGCCTTGAGATGTACAGTAGTGTGGTTCCACAGTGATCTGACGTGTGCGATTGTGATTGTGCACTTGTGTCTGTGTTCTTCTCTTCATCTTCTTTTCATCTTCACCTTTGGCATACACCTTCACACACCACATCTACCTCTCCATCTCCCCCCATCTCTGGCAACTCAAAATTTCATTAGTAAACTCTGGTTGCTAAAGTTGGTGCCCACCCACAGTTATCGCCAGCCGTGCCATCCGCTAGACCTTTTTCCTCGTACCGACGAGACTACCTTTTTCACGCCACAGCGTTTGTGACTTTGGAGGACCAAACGCCGCAACGCCTTGACTTGGACTTGCCTTGACGAACGAGAACGACTAGACGCCTCAACATCTCACTTGATAGACAGAGCGATTTTCCAGCACTAGACGGTGAACATACACGCAAACGACGACGTACGATACGACAAGACGATAGTGACGACACAAACAACAGTGAAAGAGATACACAGTACAAACACTCCAGTTACACACACGACTAGTCAATACCAGCACCCCAACATTTCACTCACCACTCACCACCCCACCCCACCCATGGAAGAACCCAGTGACTCTTGCTCAAATGGAGTTGCCATAAACCCTAGCGACTCGCACAAACAACACCATGAAGACGTGCCGCTGGCGATCCAGCAGCTGGCCGTCACTCCCACCAACCAGCAGGGAGACTGGTTCTTCAAGAGCCCCAGCTCGTACTCTGCTCCTAAAGCAATGGGCACAGTGCTGTCTGGGCTTCAAGTACAGATCCCCGAGGGCCACAGAACGATCATGACTACGCCACCGGGTCGACAGCGCTCAAACACCCATTCTGACACTCCAGGAAGCGGCACTTCGTTTATCGACCTGACGCCACTACCTTCACCCAACCTGTTTTCCGATCCTAATGCTCCCGGTGTGTTTCGCTACTTTAACGGCAACTCGCCTCCCATGGCGTCCATCTCGCGAATGCCGTCTTTAAGATACAAGAAAGAGACGTCTCCTGTGCCTCAACTGGCACCTTCAGCGGGCGAAACAGAACAGACTGGAAGACGAGTCATGAGCGAGTACCATGCTGCTCCTATGGCTGGACAACATCATCCCATCACTATGCGACATGTTATTCCTTCTCGACTGCGTACAGAAACAGACGCCATTTCTGTGTTGAAAAGCCCCAAACGGTCGGCTTTGAGTGACGAGGAAAAGAGTCCTGAGACGGCTAGACCACAGTCGTCTGGAGCAGCGTCTCTGCCGCAACATGTGCCTCAAAGAGCCGTTTCCCAGGCAACTACAACGTCCGAACTCGACTACCATTCTCAAATGCTCAAACGAGAACAACATTTACGACAGAGACAGAGAGAAAAGGAACAGGCGGATGACGACGGTCTGGCAGAGTACAGCAAGAGTGCTCATCCGTTGGGCTCTTCTCTGGACTCCCAGAGCTCTGTGCATTCAACAACTACCACCAGTTCTCATACTTCACCTGAACTGGCTGCTGCAGTTCCTGCCTCGTCCATCTACGACGCCTACGACATTGATATGCACAAAACGAGTTGGCGAGAGTTAAGACCGCTTGGAAGAGGTGCTTTCAGTCGAGTCGTACTAGCTGTGCCTCATACTCGTCAAAACTACGATGAAGCACATGCCCAGAGGGATCATAATCTGGTGGCCATCAAGATTGTGGAGGTGGCTGCCGCTGGAGGAGCGTCACGTGAGCGGATCGAGTCGGGACTACGACGAGAGTTGGATATTCTCAAACATGTTCAGCATCCTTCTCTGATCAAGTTGTTGGCTTTCAACATTGACGATAATCGAGCTCTCATGGTGCTTCAGTACTGCAGAGGAGGTGACCTATTTGACCTGGCTTCCAACCATCGAAACGAGCTTTCTTCACTGCTTGTTCGACGGATTTTCGCCGAAGTTGTCAATGCTGTCATGTACCTTCATTCACAGAACATTGTGCATCGAGATATCAAGCTGGAGAATGTGTTATTGAACATTCCAGTTGAAGAAATGCTCACCCTCGATCCAGTCACATACCCCTACAGTCTTGTTACGCTGACTGATCTTGGTCTAGCAAGACGTATTGATCCTGCTGAGCCGACTCTTACGACTCGATGTGGCTCAGAGGATTATGTCCCTCCTGAGTTGCTCATGGGACAGCCCTATGATGGTCGTCAGACCGATTCGTGGGCTCTGGGTGTACTTTTGTACGCCATTATGGAAGGTCGGCTTCCTTTCGACGCTCCAAGAACGTCAGGAGGAGGCAGGTCACGTGGACGAACAGCCCATCGTATTGCTCGTATTGAGTGGTCCTGGGGTGTGTTCAAGGATGAGCCTGATGGCACTCCCAACACGTCTCCTAACCCTACTGGTCTAGGTGTTCCTATTGGTCAGTGGGATAGGGATGCTTGGACAGGTGGAAAGGAGATTGTCAAGGGATGTTTGCAGAGAAGGAACAAGCGGTGGTCTGCGTTTGATATCGGGCAGAAACCGTGGGTTAAGGAGGTGCTTCCGAAGAGACTGATTATGAGGGCGAGTTTGGAGGGGAAGGAGGAGAGTAAGGTGGTGGAGGTGGATACGAGGGATGTGGAGAGGGCGGCGGTGAAGGCTTAGAGGCTGCTGCGAAGCAGTAGCCGATGAGCCTGAACGGCGACCCTGCTCCATGGATCGCTTACTTTCTGCTCTATTGCTCCGCTAAAAGGTAGGCTCACTGCGTTCGCCTACCTTCTGACACATATGTCACCTTGTGTGGTCTAGAGATAATTGCTCGACACACTTGTAATATAATATTTATTTGCATCAAAAGATTGGACTTGTAGGTGGTTGTAGTGTGGTTGTAGTGGACTGTTATTTGATTCTGACTGACTTAAGGATTCACTGTAGATTAAGGTGAGGAATGGTTGGACAGAAGTATCGTAGGTGCTGTAAAGATGGGGAGTATGGTGAAACTCTTGTGGTGGTGTTCAAAGATACCACGAGTAGACCATATCCTGTAGCACACTTTCTGAGTTTGTCAGAGTGTTGATTTTCTTGCTACTGGTAGCTACGAGACTCTCTATATTCACTGTTCTGTCTGATAGCCTTAGACAACATTAAGGTGAACAAGCATGTTCAAGTTCTGTATGGGTCTCTTGGTAAACCTGAGGTAATGACTAAACACCTACGGTAACTTCTACTACTTGGCAGTGATAGTGTTTCTGATAAAGGATATATGACGTATTCTGTAAGATCTGTCTATTGTATTGGTACTGGCAGAACGTTGAGTAAACAAGACGAGTCTGAATGCTCAACGATACAACATGATTCAGCTACATTATACTCGTCAGCTGTAAGGTCAGTCTGATAATGTCCAACAGACGCACCTCCAAAACGCTGGAATGTTTAGGAGTCTGGTTATATGGTCTCACTATGGATTTGACGACTAAGATCTATAAACCTGTGGCGGTAGTACTTGTAGTTGTCATCAGAGATCCTGTAGCTATCTTTATCATGGATTCGTTTAACCTACCAGCACCATATACAGTATGTAGCTACACCCAGAGACCTTTCTAATAATATCATTACTTGCCCTTTTTTGACATGTTTTTACAAATTTGACCGTCTATTATCACATTTTTATGAGTGGAAAACATTCCCTGAGAAAAAGCGAGTCGAATGGTGTATCTTAGAGCCCTGTCTGATGGCTAGAAGGTCAACTACATCTACAACAAAACTCCCAACAAAGGTCACACTCATAGTTGACACTCATCGCCACTAAAAGTTGCTGCGAACGTTATCTCAGGCAGCACTCAGCAGGACCATTCTGAACCATTCAGGACCAGCTTTTACACAGAATCACAAAAGATCACCAAATTCTATAGGTCACGTGACTACAAACAAGCCCCATTTCTAACACCAACTTACCACCCATCTTCTGTAGTCCACCTCTGACATGCAGTCTTGGTGAAACTTTTAATTTTTTAAACTCGATTTTTCATCTCACCACACCAACACCATGGACGACCTCTTTGACGTGTTTGACGGGCCTGTGGACCAGCCTCCCGTCAAGCGGCAGCGGACCGAGCGATCGGAAAAGCCCGAAAAAAAGGAAACCGAAAAAACCGACAAAAAAGACGACAAAATCATCGGAGCCCAGGCGACGGTTCTCGATGAAGCTCGAATCGCCACTCTGGACAGTTTTGAAAAGACAGCTGAGCGAGAAGTGGACGATGCCGAGAACGGAGTGGACTCCAGCGACGGAAAAGTCAAGTTGCAGCATCAGGTGCGACATCAGGTCGCTGTTCCTCCTGGATACGACTACAAGAGCATCTCCGATCATGTGATTGAAGACCCTGCTAGAACGTACCCTTTCACTCTGGATCCCTTCCAGGCCGTTTCTATCCAGTCCATTGACCGTCACGAGTCAGTTCTCGTGTCTGCTCACACTTCTGCTGGAAAAACCGTGGTTGCAGAGTACGCCATTGCCCAGTGTCTGCGAAACAAACAGCGAGTCATCTACACCTCTCCCATCAAAGCTCTGTCCAACCAAAAGTACCGAGAGCTGCTGGAGGACTTTGGAGACGTCGGTCTGATGACTGGAGATGTCACCATCAACCCCAACGCTTCTTGTCTGGTTATGACCACGGAGATTCTGAGATCCATGCTCTACCGAGGCTCAGAGGTCATGAGAGAAGTGGCCTGGGTCATTTTCGACGAGATTCATTACATGCGAGACGCGGAGCGAGGAGTTGTGTGGGAAGAGACTATCATTCTTCTTCCTGATACTGTACGATACGTCTTCCTCTCAGCCACCATTCCCAACGCTCTTCAGTTTGCAGAGTGGATTGTCAAGATCCATCAGCAGCCCTGTCACGTGGTCTACACCAACTTCAGACCCACTCCTCTGCAGCACTACCTGTTTCCTTCAGGTGGAGACGGTATTCATCTTGTTGTGGATGAGAGATCGCAGTTCAGAGAAGAGAACTTCCAGAAAGCCATGGGCCAGCTGCAGAACAAGGACGGAGAGACAAAGAAGCAGGCTGGAGGAGGCAAGGGAGTCACTGGTAACTCGGACATCTACAAAATCATCAAGATGATCATGATGAAGAACTACAACCCTGTGATTGTCTTTTCCTTCTCCAAGAAGGACTGTGAGGCTCTGGCTATGAAAATGTCCAAGCTGGACTTCAACACTGCCGACGAGCACGCCATGGTCCAGAAAGTCTTTACTAACGCTCTTTCGCAGCTCTCTGAAGACGACAGATCGCTTCCTCAGATCAAACACATTCTTCCCTTGCTCAAGCGAGGTATTGGTATTCATCACTCTGGTCTGCTTCCTATTCTCAAGGAGGTTATCGAGATTCTGTTCCAGGAAGGTCTTCTCAAGTGTCTTTTCGCTACTGAGACCTTCTCCATTGGTCTGAATATGCCTGCCAAGACTGTGGTCTTTACGGGAGTCAGAAAATGGGACGGAAAGGCTCTCAGATGGGTCTCTGGAGGAGAATACATTCAGATGTCTGGACGAGCAGGAAGACGAGGTCTGGATGACCGAGGAATCGTTATTCTCATGCTGGACGAGCAAATGGAGCCTGCTGTGGCCAAGGGTATGGTCAAGGGAGAGGCTGATCGTCTGAATTCCGCTTTCCATCTCGGATACAACATGATTCTCAACTTGATGCGAGTCGAGGGTATTTCCCCTGAATACATGCTGGAGAGATGTTTCTTCCAGTTCCAGAACGTGTCTCAGATTCCTGAATTGGAAGACAAGAGACGGGAGATTGAAGCCGAGGCTGATGCTATCAAGGTCACCAACCCTAATGTTAAAGAGTACTATGATCTTAAAGAGAGTATTGCTTCGTATGGAGACGATATGAGACACATTGTCACTCATCCCTCGAATGTTCTCTCTTTCCTGCAACCTGGACGACTCGTTGAGGTTGTGGATGAAGTTGAAGATGGAGGACACAAAATCAAGCGAGATTTCGGCTGGGGAGCAGTTGTTTCTTTTGCAAAGGTGCCTCCTAAGGTCCAGCTTCAGAAGAACCTGTCTGATCACGAAATTTACATTGTTGATGTGCTGTTACCTGTCAAGGAGGGTTCTCTTTCTAGCAAACAGCCCAACTCTATTCGACCTGATGTTGACGGTAAATTTGAGGTTGTTCCCGTGACTCTCAAGTCTCTGAAATCCATTGCCAACATCAGAATCGTCCTTCCCAAGTCACTCAAGAGCGCTAACGAGCGACGAGTGGTTGCCAAGTCGATTGCTGAAGTCAAGAGACGGTTCCCTGACGTTCCTCAGCTTGATCCTGTGGAGAACATGAAGATCAAGGATGAGACTTTCCAGGGCCTGATCAAGAAGGTCGAGGTGCTTGAAGGCAAGCTGGCAAAGAACCCTTTCACTTCTGACCCCAACAGAGACGAAGTCTACGCCGAGTACGCCGAAAAGAAGGCTCTGGAGAAGAAGGTCAAGGAGCTGAGTGACGATATTGCCAAGCATTACTCGATTCTGCAGCTGGACGAGCTCAAGAACCGAAAACGAGTTTTGCGACGTCTGGCGTTCATTGAAGATGATGTCATTCAACTCAAGGGACGAGTTGCTTGTGAGATTTCCTCCGGTGATGAACTGCTCCTCACAGAGATGCTCTTCAACGGTAACTTCAACGATCTCACTCCTGAGGTTACTGCTGCTCTCATGTCGTGTTTCGTGTTTGACGAAATGACCAAGGAACAGCCAAAGCTCAGAGCCGAACTCGATACCCCTCTCAAGGCCATGCAGGAGGTTGCTCGAAACGTGGCCAAGGTGTCACGTGAGTGCAAACTCGATGTGGTCGTTGATGACTACGTCAACAAGTTCAAGATGCAGCTCATGGACGTTGTTTACGCCTGGTGTAACGGAGCATCGTTCTCCCAGATTTGTAAAATGACCGATGTCTATGAAGGATCGCTCATTCGAATGTTCAGACGACTGGAGGAGTTGCTGAGACAAATGGCTCTGGCTGCCAAGACCATTGGTAACGAGAAGCTCGAGGAGAAGTTCAACGCTGCGCTGGACAAGATCAAGCGAGATTTGGTCTCTGCTGCCTCGCTTTATTTGTAAGGGAGTTGTGTATAATTAATTGATGAATAAATGTAAACGAATATTGTAGTGTTTAGTAGCTTGTTACAGGAGTTACTCACGTGACTATGAGCTGAATATAATGCGTAAAAGAATAAATAATGGTGTATGATATGAGAGTTCATACTGTATTGTGTGTATGGTTGCTCACTAATTACCTCAAGTTAAGATAGACTTTAAGAGGGTGATGCTATCTCCCAATGACTATACTTTTGGCATAGTATGGAGTTACTTTGAGTATGATTTAGAGACCTTTGTAGTCATAAGAGGGCAGTTTTTTATACTAGAAGAATACTGTAATTAAGGCGGTTCCAATGGTAGTACTCTTGTATCTGTGAAACGCCGGTAAGGGCTTCAAATCACTGTTTGAAGTTTCAAAATCTTCAAAATGCTTTCTAGCGGATTGAGAGAACGTAAGAAGAAAATAGAGATCATTTTAATACTATATGAACTTTTCTGATTCTTCTGGTACAAGACACTTTCCTCTGTTTGGTTCTGTTCTGATTTCACCCTCCCACTTCTCCAACCTTCAGTCCATACAACATTCAATTAACATGCATAACATTAAGCGGCTAAGATGAGGTTGATTTGGTCACCTTAAAAACAGTCCGAATGAAAAACAAGCCAAAAACTCGAACAATAAGAAACATGACCCCCACCCTTATAATTCGTAAAAGTACAAGAATAATCTGTACCTCTACACACACATATATTTGTACCGTCTCGTCAACCTGCAAGATTAGCTTCGATCATGCACGCCACTGAAAGTCTCCGCTCGACTTTTCACCAGCATGGACGAGCGAGAGAACCGTCCGAAACGAGCAAAGTACCTGTTTGATGCGCGACAAGACGTGTTGCGTTTTGGTGCGCCCAAGAAACAGGTCTTTTGCCCGCTTTGCCCTGTGGATTTGACCGATCTGGCAGTGTCAAAGAGGAATGCTCATGTTGAGGTGTGTCTAGGAGGGGATATCGAGCCTCAAACGCCTGTGAAGGAAGATACGACTTTTGTGACGACACCAGCGACAGAGACAACCTGTTCTACACCAGCTTCAGGGAGAAAACCAGTACCGATCTTTCTGGCTGATGAGTTTTTGCATTTAATGAATGTTAAGGAGGAGGTGAAACAAGAGATCTCAGAGGACTCGGTCAAAGAGGAAGAGTTTTTCAGTGCGGATGAAATGGATACTACTGCTGATTATGAAGATACCCCGGTGGAGACGAAAAAGACACCCATTAAGCCAACGAAAACCAAGACAAAAGCAACACCTAAAAGAAAGGCAGCTACTAAGGCAACCAAGGCCATCTCTACACAACAATCAATGACATGTAATGAGCAAGGAGATATGATATCTGCCACTCCTCCTCCAGTCGTCAAACCAAAGAGACAAAAAAAACCAACACCGTTCTTCAAAACTATCCATATGGGTTCTACTTCCATTGCAGTAGACTCATTCATGCATGGGCCTATTGAGGGTATCAAGTACTACTTTCTGTCACATTTTCACGCTGACCATTACGGAGGACTGCGTAAAAGCTGGAATCATGGTCCGATTTTCTGTACTCCTATCACTGCTGCATTGTGTAAGATGAAACTCGGTGTTTTGGACGAGTGGCTGGTTCCTATTCCTTTGCATATCCCTTTTTGTGTCGGTAACGATGTGGAGGTGATTTTCTTTGACGCTAATCACTGTCCTGGAGCTGCTGTTATGTTGTTTACCAGCCCTACAAAGACAGCTGTTCACTGTGGAGACTTTAGAGCAAACTCGAAACTCGTCTCTGACTTGAAGAGAAGCCTTAAAACACGTCCCATGGACGAACTGTACCTCGATACCACCTATTTAGGCCCTAGTCATGCTTTTCCAAGCCAAAATCGAGTTGTTCAGGTCTGTGCTGACTTTTGCGTGAGACTCAACAACATGAAAATGGAACAACTGGAAAAGGCACAGCGACAAGCAACTATAGGACGGTTCTTCAACTCGCCAGCTCCTCAGCTAAGGACACTGTTTGTAGTGGGAACATATACAATCGGTAAAGAGCGACTAGCAGTTGAGATTGCACTGAGACTAGGGTCAAAGTTGTACGCCGACACTACAAAAAGACGTATTCTCAACTCCTTCAACGACCCAGTTATGACTAATCTCTTAACATCTGACCCTCTAGAAGCTCAAGTGCATTTAATTCCTCTTGGACAGACTCGAAAGGATCAACTATTTGAAGTGTTGAGATCGTTCAAGCCGCATTTCTCGAAAATCGTCGCTTTTGCACCTACTGGATGGAGTTATCGTCCTCCAAAGAGTGCTGTTCAAGCCAATGAACAAGCTCTAGACTTGAGACCGAGTTACTATGACTTTGGAGATCTAGAGTACAGTGTGGATAATCTGGACAGAAATCTAGAACGATCAGCTATAGAGCCCGTTCAAAAGTACAACGTGCCTTACTCTGAACATTCTTCGTTTGTTGAACTGAGAGCGTTCTGTTTGAATGTGGCAGCTGTCAAGATTATCCCTACGGTTAATATGGCTACTGAAGAGAGTGTAGCCAAGCAGATGTACTGGTTGGATATGTGGACGAAACAGGCCAAGGAGGGGATTTAAAAACTGTACAGTATATAGTATTTATTGCATCATCATAACGAAGTGTTAAAGACACCACTCTAAAACGTCAGACCAGTCAACCCTTATACTTGAAGATAACCTAACCTACTCTTCTTCTTCACCACCACACACCGAAGCAAAATTCACTGCCGCGGGCTTTGTATGGACTCCAACGAGGTGACTCTTGTTGCGGAGGTGGCAGACGGAAGTCTCGCGTGGTGGTCAGACACAGACGCAAGTCTGTGTCACTACTTTGAGGGGACGTTGATGAGGTGGTTCTGGGGGATCTAGGGGTGGCTTTGTGGTCCTTTTTGTTTGGGGACCTGGCCACAATATGAGGGTACACAGATCCACAGATTAAGAGTATGTCGTTTTGGGTTTTTTACCTGCGGTGTCAGGGCAGCAGAGCTTGACGTTGGGAGTTTAGCTACTTGTAGATCTGCTTTGACTCAACAACCAGTGGCTACGCACTTGACTCTTGTGCTTCGCGCTGAGTAAGCCGCCCTACTCCTGCAACCCTAAGCCCCTTCATTAGGCAGCATCTAAACATGCACAAGAGAGGAGTAATTAAAGACAAGGACAAGGAGAATACAACCAAGACCTGTACGATTCATAGCACAAAGCCAATGACACGTATCACACTACAACGATACATCAAACCCCACAAACTCATCACTGGCACACCCTCTCTCTCACTCTAGATAACTACCCGGCATTATACTATAACCTCGCTACTGTCGACACTGCACGTTTGTTTTGGTCGGTAACCCAGCAACGGTGGTAGGAGCCCGCGCTGTATCTGCTATCTGTTATTATACAGTGTGACAGTAGGGGTGGTTCAGATGGCTACAATGGTATGGTATCGTCCTGTCTATAAGGCCAATGGCTTTATACAAGTCTGGATATTAAGAATTGACGCCCCATTCTTATTTTCTTCAGCACCTTAGTTTCTCCTTTACAGCCCGTTTCTTAGTTCTCTTAGTTGGCTCATGTGTGTCTTTTGGGAGTGTGTATTTGTGAGCACGGCAATGGCCGATATTTTTTGCCACCTGTTTGGCTGTTAGTTGACGAAAATTCTGTTAGTGGAGGGGAATCGTGCGTTTTGTTAGGTTCGGGGACACCCTTTTCGTGCGTTGCTGGGACAACGCGGGTGTGGTGGACCGTAATTTACAGCAGTCTATTTGAAAATTGGCTTTTTGTCTGTTTATGTCCCATCATTTTACCACTCCCTGTTTTATACAGATTATATTCGATTCAGCAAAGTACCACCGACCTCCAATTGGCCGAGAAATCTTTTTGTGAGGACACTAGAGACCGACAAGCTCTGAATCGACAATCACAGACTGCAAAGTGAGTATGACCGCGTGGATGTGGTGAGGTGTTCAGACGAAAAGAGTGTCTGGACCCTGATGGATCGAGGGCGAGCTGTGGCAGGTGTGTTTGTGTCTTCTGTGGGTGATTTGACGAAGAAACTGCGCAAAAACTGCTTTTTTTGGGCGTTTTTTGGCCACTTCATTACATTGCGATTGTGGGGTAGTTGATTTATCAGCGAGCAAAAGAGGTGGTGGGTGGTGGTTCACGGTATCGTTTTAATAAGACGATACCCGAATCACTGTGATCTCGTTGCTGAAATCAAGAACTCCCCAATACAAAAGTAATGTAATGACAGGTGGCATCACAGCAATGTGATCAACGAGTTTAATGAGAGGGGAGATACGAACACACACAGCCATTGAGCTGGGATTGTCGTGGATCAGCTGTCAATGTGGTTATTTTGATGTCATTACAGGTGCCATTATGTGTCTACAGAGATACAGTGATCTATGGTCAACAGCAAGAGCAAGAGCAACAGAGCAATGATCGAGCATTGGGAGAACTGAGATCAACGGTGATAACAGAAGAACCTGCTGTGACCTCAGTTCTGCGTTCATTGAGCTCATTCTCATTGATCTCTTTTGATACTACAGTGATCTCACTGGGTTACTCCATTGAGACCTACTATGTGGTATCATGGCGATCATATGATGATATGTGATCACATAATGATCATCGCTCGCGACCTACGGCCGCTTGCTCTTGTTGTTGTCCGTTCGCGACCTTCGGCCGCTCACTTCCGCTTCGTACTAACCCAGATGGATATCGCGCCCATCCTCCACGACGCCTTCCAAGGCGCGACCCCCCAGGTCCGAAACGACGCCAACCAGAAGCTCACCGACGCATACGAAAACTACTATGGCGAGGTTATGATGGCTTTGGCCAGCTGCATCAGCTCTCAGGATACCCAGATACCCGATGAAATCCGAGTGCTTGCCGGCATTGCCATCAAAAACAACCTGACCTCCAAGGACCCCCAGGTCAAGGAGGCCCAGGCCAACAAGTGGCTGCTTGCCGACGGAGCTACCACCGATCAGATCAAGAGCATTCTGCTGGAGGTGTTGAAAAACACAAACAACCAGGTTGCTTCGGCAGCAGCCCAGGCCGTGGCTGCCATCGCCGAGATTGATCTCCCCCAGGGCCGATGGCCCACTCTGATGGCCACCCTCGTCGAGAACACCAAGGACGAGCAGCCCAGTCACATCAAGATGGCTGCTCTGCAGTCCATTGGTTTCATCTGCGAGCGAGCCGACCGAAACAACGCCGGTGTGGTCTCCCAAGCCTCCGGTATCCTCACTGCCATTGTGCAGGCCGCACAGTCCAAGGAGTCGGACCAGAACGTGCGGCTCAAGGCCATTGAGGCCCTGGGAGACTCTCTGGACTTCATCAGAGACAACTTTGCCCGGGACGGCGAGCGAAACTGCATCATGGTGGTGGTGTGCGAGGCGACCCAGAGCGACTCGGCCAAGCTGCGCGAGGTCAGCTACGGCACCATGTCCCGCATCATGACCAAATACTACCGGTTCATGGAGCTGTACATGAAGCAGGCGCTGTTTGGCGTGACTGTCAAGGGCATGCAGGACCCCGACGACTCGGTCGCATGCATGGCCGTGGAGTTTTGGTCTTCGGTTTGCGAGATTGAGGACAAGAACCAGCGAAACGGCGAGGAGTGTTTTGGTTTCGCCAAGGTGGCTGCTCCCAAGGTCCTGCCCATTCTGCTCGAGCTGCTCAACCGACAGAGCGAGTACGACGACGATGAGGACTGGAGTGTCAGCATGGCTGCTGCCGCCTGTCTGCAGCTCTTTGCCATCACCATTGGCAACGATGTTGTTCCTCTGACTCTGCAGTTTGTGGAGCAGAACATTGGCAACTCTGAGAGCTGGAGAAACCGAGAGGCTGCCGTCATGGCCTTTGGTTCCATTCTTGACGGTCCCGATAACACCCATCTGGCTGACCTCATCAAGCAGGCTCTTGAGCCCATTCTCAACCTCATGAACGACGAGTCCCTCCAGGTCAAGGATACCGTGGCGTGGTGTCTCGGACGAATCTCCGATCTGGTCATTTCTGCCATTGACGAAAAGGTGCACCTCCCCGTCATCATGCAGACTCTGCTCAAGGGTCTGCAGGACGAGCCCAAGGTGGTCACCAACTGCTGCTGGACCATTATGAACATTTTCGAGCAGCTGGGCCACGGAGGCGTCAACCAGCCTACCACTGTGGTCTCCGAGTACTACAGCGCTGTTCTTCCCGCCCTTCTCAACGCCGCTTCTCGAAACGACAACGAGAACAACGCCCGAACTGCTGCCTACGAGGCCCTGTCGACTCTGGTCGTCGTGTGTGCCAACGATTGCATTGAAGCCGTTCTGGAGCTGTCTGGAGAGGTAGTGTCTCGTCTGGAGACCACTCTGGAGATGCAGCAGCAGATTGTCGGTATGGACGACCGAATCAACCTGGAGGAGCTGCAGATCAACCTGCTCGGTCTGTTGACCAACATCATTCGACGAACCGACCAGCTGGTGCTGCCTGCCTCTGACCGACTCATGACTCTGTTCCTCAACCTGCTGCAGAACAAGCTGCCCAACTCGCTGATTGAGGAGGACGTGTTTATTGCCATTGGCGCTGTTGCTGATGCCAACGGAGAGGGATTCATCAAGTTCATGGAGTCCCTCAACCCCTTCCTGCTCAACGCTCTGGAGGACCCCTCTCTCATTGTGTGCAACACTGCCGTTGGTCTTGTTGCCGATGTCTCCAACGCCCTTGGAGCTGCCATTGACCAGTTCTCGGACCAGTACATGCAGCTGTTTGTCACCGATCTGCAGAACCCCAAGGCCCAGCAGGTCATCAAACCCTCGATTCTGTCGTGCTTTGGTGACATTGCTTCCAGCATTGGCCCCAAGTTTGAGCGATACTTTTCTTTCGTTTTCCCCGTGATTGAGCAGGCCTGCCAGCTTGATGTCCCCGATCAGTACTCTGGCTTCGCCGTGTCTGAGGAGTTCCTCGACTTTGTCGCCAACCTGCGGGAGCGAATCATTGACGCCTTTGTGGGTATTGTCACTGGTCTGAGAGACTACCCCAACCTGTTTGCTCCCTACGTTCCTACTCTGTTCAACTTCCTGTCCAAGGTTGCCGTGGACCCTATTCTCGCTCCCATTGAGTCTGTGGCTCGATCGGTGGTGGGTATCATTGGAGACGTGGCCACCATGTACCCCGGAGGCGAGTTCAAGGAAGCATACGAGAAGCAGTGGGTGCTGGAGTTCATTCGACGAACCCGAAGCGACCCCGAGTTTACCGACGAGACCAAGATTACCGCTCGGTGGGCCCGAGAGCAGCAGAAGCGACAGCTGGGAGAGAAATGATGAGGGAAGAAAATAGCATGATACCGAAAATAGATTATAGTGTTTGACAGACAAATATGAGGGCGTAGCCCGAGTATTTGGCCCTTAGTAGCATAGTAGCACAAGGCGTAGCCTGAGTGCTTCTATCGCAACCAGAATTGGCCTTGTAGATGTACCACCATGTGGTTTAGTTGTTTATATTGTAGCGTTGTGATCATGCCCTGTTAAGGTGGATGGTTTTAAGGTCATATTTTTAAAGCCCCCTGAATATCTGGGGTTGACTGTTTAAATCAGATTCATGTTGCGGCAAACGTATAAGGTTTGGGATTAGTAAGGGGGGTCGGAGAGAGTGTTAATTGAGGGTGATGGAGTTGGTAGAAGTGGCTGGTATTGATGGTGGTGGTTGTAGAGGGTCGTAAGATGTTATATTCAAATCCCGAAGCCTCTCCGACCAAAATTGACCAATCTAGCTCCATATCCTTAATTGCTCTGTAGCTATGAATCTTCAGCCGAAGCCAAGTATCGTAAGACCAAGAACATTGCTTTTAGTGTCTGTCACCTGTGCTCTCGTCCTGGCCAGATATGCTCGTATCTCTCGCCTATTCTGCATCACGTGCTGATCTTGCTCCATCATGTGAAAAAGAGAGTGTGGTATAGAGTTGCATCTACCTTGAAGACGCGCCCAAGCGAGATGAGCTGTGGGGTGTGTTGCGAGTACGATATACGTAGTTGTACATTCGACTTTGTGGAATTGTATACATGCCAACGGTTTGTCATTCTATTGCGCAACCGTTAAACTCACCAGATCTTCAGTTACCCCACACCACCAAAGACAGGAGGAAAGCAAAAAAATCCAAAACGGACCCCATGCACCCACCCCCAAACTCTGGACCAATAGAGATCCCAGAGTTGTCAGAATGCAAAGACAGCACCGCAAACTGAGAGGTGGAGGCTGCATCTGGCATAGACGAGGCATGCACACTGTAGGGAAGGGTGGTGGAGTGCAAGACTGAGTATTTACTTGCCTTCAAAGCCCCACACCCCACATGGACCTTTTAACCCTTTGTAGCGTGTGGACGTGGGGAAGTGTCATACTCGTACTAAAGGGAAGTGTTAATTGTAGAAGACATAGTATGTCAGGTGACGTATACAGGCCATTGTAGGCTTACTAGCTAACAGTTTGTCCTAGGAGTTCAGGTCACAACTATTGTACTCGTGGTTCTTCTTCATCACATGGAATTTTAGAGTGTGGTTTGATCCGCGCATGCCGCATCATGTTGGGTGTTTTGGCCCTAACCCCGAATTACCACACACGGCAACAGCCTCTTTTCAAAGACTATATACCAGCTTGCCTTCCCAAGTCTAGATACCAGCTTGACATTACCAACAATTATCAAAAGTGAGTATTGGAATTATGGAAGAGAAAAGAGAACGACACAAACACAAACACGACAATGACGACACAACAACGACGATACACACACACGACACAAACACGACAACCCCGTGTCATCGATCGGGCTTTCACGTGATGAATCACAGCGCAAGAATGGCAAAGACCACGACACTCACGACATGAACAGTGAGGTGTGACGTGTCACCATCGCACCCACGACACTCAGCATGTCGTGACAACCCTTCTGTGTCACATCTTTTCACTCCTCCCCCCTTTTCTCGATCCCTGCTAACACAGTGCCTGCCGCCGCTACCGCTGTTCCCACTGAGGCTCCCGCTGAGGCCAAGAAGACCTTCACCCTCAAGCAGGTCTCCACTCACACTGACCGAAATGATCTCTGGATGATCATTAACGGAAAGGTCTACGACATCTCTAGCTTCGTTGACGAGCATCCGTGAGTATACCAACGACACGACAACACAAACAAGACTATTACTAACTACAGCGGAGGAGAGGAGGTTCTCCTTGACGCCGGTGGAACCGAGGCCACCAACGCTTTCGACGTGAGTATGACGATTTCAGGAGGTTGGATTCGAGATTGGGATTCGTGGGCATGACGCAGAAATGGAGGATTTCGACGAAACGGGATGGGGAGAGGGCTGAGGCGAATCGCGCGAGTTGGGGCTCCATGCCACTGTGTGATTGTACCTCCAGCTACGATTTCTGACCGTTTTGCACACCTTCAAAGTGCTGGCCAATGACAGCACAACATTAGTCAGACACGAGGAATACGACAAGGTTTGACACCACATCCCCAACAGATTAGTGATCTAGCAATGTCACGTGGGGATGGCGCACACGGTGATACGTGTCGTGTGCGGATTCCGGCCCCAACTCAGGGGCACATTGCCTGCATTTCCTTTGCTGCGTATCCCAAGCTGTTACCCCACTTTTTGAACTTTCACGTGCACCAACGTCCAACTGAGCGTTTCCAAAGTTTAAAGGATGTGGGGTGCGACGATTACCTAAGAAGATTATACTAACCCAGGATGTTGGACACTCCGAGGACGCCTACGGCATCCTGGACAACCTCTACGTCGGAGAGGTCGACCCCAGCGAGGATGTCATCCGAAAGACCCACACCATCAAGACTTCATACGAGGACGGTGAGTCTGTCGGTGACGACCACGGAAACTCTTCCATGATTTTCCTCATTGTGGCTGCTGCCGTTGCCGCCGCTGCCTTCTTCTACCTCCAGGGGCAGAAATAAGTATTTTAATCATTGGATATTGGTAGTTAAGAGATAACTAGAGAGATGTGTGTGCTGTAGCTGATTTACAGAGCAATTGATGTGATACAAGTAGAAGAGTTATAAAGCAGGTTGTTCAACAGGAACGATTCTGAAACAATTTTATGGCTTTCAAGAGCAGTCCCATGAAGAGTATATGGACAAGAAGAGCCTATGATCCCTGTTCATAGTCTCATTGTAAAGATCGTCTTATGGTTGGGATGTTGTGAATAACGTCTTGTATCCTTATTTATCTAACGTCTTGTTATTGACTGTGGAGTTGTAGATGATATGACGTCCATAGAACAGCTCTCAACTGAAATATTATTTACTGAGAATACTGTAAGAGCTATCTAATACATTGCAGGTCACTGTTAGTGTATTAGACTGAACAGTAAGTATTCATACTGTGCTCTGTTCTAATTATCACTTGTGGCATCTCTTCATATAGTCCAACGTCCAACGAAAGACGTTACAAAGCATGTTGGCAGGGTAAAGCCCTAAAACATATCAGTGATACTGTTCCCTCTTGGGCTTCCCACTCAGACTCAGATTCACACTCAAAGCCTGATGGAAAAAGCACAGACCCCTCTTTGTCTACACGTGGCTCCTTTAACGATTATTCAAGAGATCCGCGCTAGCGGCTTGGAAATACGGGCCGCCGTTTGGAACAGCGTTTGAAGGTTGAGGACAACGAAAGTGGTGTGAATAATAAAAGCGAGACAGTTAGACAAGGGTGAAAAATTTGAAATTTCAAACTTCAAACGCCGGATGCGCAGCTGAGGCGGAGTACGTACTGTACGATAGAACGTACAGAAAGTTGTTTTGGAAATCGTGCATGTGGGGAAGAGGTAGGTGCAGACATTGGAGTAACAGTAAGTACTGTATTATACAGAAGTTGTAGTCGTATTCGACGATGGCTCACCTGTTATTCGTAACACCGTTATTCCTTTGTCCTCTGCTATGGCAATCTTTGCGCTGATAGTTTCGGGGATAGTTTAGGTTGCCGGTCTCTTCAACTGAGACTTCTATAGTCCGTAGAACTGCACCGAACGTTCGATTGAGTTAAGAGCTATAGAGATGGAGCAACAAGCCGCAGTCAGATGACCTGTGGCGAAGTTAGGGTTGCGATTGACCATTCCGAGTAGCCGCGCTGAAACGAACATTATCGAGCAGCAGAGAAGCATCGAAGAGCGATCGAAGGATCGAAGGATCGAAATCGACAGTCATAAGTGTATGTGTTTTACGTGGGGGTCAATTGAGGCAGCAGTGACGGAAGTGAGTGTCGACATCAGTTCAATTGAGTAACTACAAGTACAATGGCTACATTTGTTCAATAATATCATCTTCACTATTTCTATGGAGAATACCAGCACTCTCTTATATAGCAGGTTCTCAATTGTGATAACGCTCACAACGCGCATCTTCACTCACTTCCTCACTCAGCGCAAGCGCTTTGAGTGAGGAAGCTCATTCAGATGGCTCTGTTCGCTAACATCTAATGAGAATAAATAAAATACGGCGACTTATCACCCATCTCAGACAACTCCGTCGGCGTCAAATGACCAGCTTTACCCTCATCAATCATCTTCTGCTTCTTCTTGTTGGCAAAGTAGTAACCAATGTTCAACACGGCGATGCAAATGAAACCAATACAAATGAACATGACTTCAATGCCATGACCCAGTTTGAACTGAGGAGCGTCTTTAGCTCGGTAAATCTGCGAAGCAATAGCTCCACAGAGATTACCAAAACCAATCTGAACTCCCATAGACACTCCTCGTTTGTAAGTGCCTGCAGTGTTGTTTGAAAGCCAAGAAATGACTGCTGGAATACCAGGATAGAGACCAAGAGCTACCAGGTAACAGCCTGCATAGGTAGCTGATGGGTTGTGAACAGCAGAAACGTTCATAGCCAACATGTATCCAATGAACATGCAGCAAAAGTTGAACAACAGAAGAGGAGATCGGACTCCGTATCTATCAGATACCCAAGCCTGAACAATAGAAGCAATAGCTCCTACGACATAAATAGGGATAGTCATCAATTGAGCTCCTGAGGATGAGTATCCCAAGTTTTTCACAATTGTAGGCAAGAACAGAGACACTCCATAGAGAGGAACCAAGACAGAAGCATACAAAAGACACTGAGGGTACAATTGAGGATCCATGAAGGCTTTCTTAACTTCAGCCCAAGATTGCTGATCGTTTTCTTCAACAATAGGAGCCATAGAGTCAGCCTTACGACTATTGGAGTCATACTTGAGTCTCCAAATAACCCATTCTCTCTCTTCTTCAGTCAGGAATTTTGCAGTGTCTGGAAAGTCAACCACCAAAAAGAAAGCAGCAGTAGCAATCAGAGTAGTAGCAATACCTTCCAGAATAAAGATCCATCTCCATCCTTCAAGTTTACCAACTCCGTCCATTTTTCCAATACCAAAAGCCAGCAGTCCAGAGAAAGCTCCAGCTACAGAAGCAGCTGAAAAGAACATGGCTGTTCGAAACTGGATATCTCGACGAGGATACCATAGAGTGAGGTAGTATGAGACACCAGGGAAAAGTCCAGCTTCAGTAAGTCCCAGGAAAATTCGTGTAGCCAACATACCTCCATAGTTCTGAACAATACCCATGAGAGTCATAACAACTCCCCAAGCTACCATAATGAAAGGCAACCAAATAGAAGGCTTGAGTTTCTTGAGCATCATGTTGGAAGGTACTTCAAAGACCGAGTAAGTGAAGAAGAAGACAGTCAGACACATGTTGTATTGAGGTCCAGTCAGTTTGAGATCTGTACTGAGACCCTCAATGTTTGCATTGCCGATATTGCCTCGATCCAAAAAGGACATGAGATAAAGAATGGACAGAATGGGAATGATTCTGATGTCGATCTTGCGAATCACCTTTTTCTCGTCAATTGTATGATGGACATTCTGCACGGAGATCTCCACGTCCTCCTTGTAGGACGGCGCTGTGTGTGTCGACATTCTTGTTGTGGTGGCAATTGTTCCGATAACTGGTATTTATCCGTTTTTTACTACCCCACAAAAGTAGCCCTAAGCGACGGGCTAAGCAATAAACGAGCTTGGCATGCTGTCAAGCTGCTGTCTTGGCTGCGCCTGGATTGTACATAAAGCGACTTTAGCAAGTGCCGTACAGACCACAAACGAAATACAAACGGCTCAGTCACTTTTTCAATCTCATATCATCAGCTATCGTTCTTCTTCATACCTCCAAATTACCTACCTCCTTAATCAGTCACTCTAATAGCCGCGCGGCGTCATGTCACTAGCGAGTAGGCTAAATATGCGGCGCTGAGTGGAGACGTGGTTTGAGGTTAGAGGGGAAGCAAGCAAGCAGGAGCCGGAAAAGCAACATAAACCTGTTGGGGGACGTCTTTGTGTACATATCACTTCCTTTTGTGCGACTTCACTTGTTCCTACTCACTGTTCTTATCGTCATACAAAAATAAACTACTCGGGTAGCACGAGATCTCGGCTACCAGGTACCCAACAATGCACTGTTCCCTGAGAGACGGTCTGGACTGCGGGGTAAGTTAGGAGGGTGCTATATCTCCGACGAGGCTCCGACGGTGATGAGTACATCATACGACTATTGTAGTAGATATGGGAATGAGGATTTTTTTGATTTAATTTTTTCCGGTTTTTCCGACATGTCTGTTGAAGAAATATTCCGTCACATCCCAGGTTGTCTGACACAACACCAAAAAGACGGGTGTCTTATTTTGCACTCAAATGATGCCTGAGTTAGGTCAAACAGCCATAGCCGTGCGTAACCGGTAGTGACATTACTAATAGGTAGTCTCAGATATATTGAGCTGACTCAAATATTACTAACGTCTTAACCTGACTTTTAACCTGACTTTTAACCTGACTTTAACCTGACTTTAACCTGACTTTTTAACCTGACACCTTTACCCGACTTGTTCAACCCGACTACTGTATGTACTGTCAACAGCAAACGTCACATCACATTTAGCCCACAATTCCCGAAACGCTCTTGTTTAATATTTCACTCGTACTGCCACGTGTCAAGTAGCTACTTAGCTTGCAGGTAAAATTTCTGCTACCGGTAGCTACAGTAGCGTATCTCGTATTCGCTCACTAATGTACACCGCCTGTAATTACAGTAAAGCAGCAGGTATACCCTTGCACTGCCTCTACTGGTAAGACCAAGCCTTCATGGGTCAATTTCACATGTCGTACAGTTACTCCACAGCTCAGGCCTTGTACTCCAAGACATCCCCCCTCAGAATAGCGTGATGAACGTTACGTTTGACACATCTGACAGCTTGACAAGCGCGAGTCGATGTAGCATGTGCAGTGAAGCTTGGGATGCTCGGAGACAACGGATTTTGTTTTTCTTTTGTTTGTTCGGGCCTTGTGCTATGCTTGTAGCAGGTGGACTTTCCCGGACATGCTTCTCCGAGAAAGCTGTTTAAAGCTCGTTGGGGGAGTCAACTAAGTTTGTCGTTGTGGAAGTGCCACTAAATACGATATACGAAGGATAGACACATTTAGAGAATAATATTCAATCTGCTGATTAGTGATAGTGACACGGTTTGAATGTTTTCTGAGATATCCGAGTATAACCGCACTTTTCATTTCCATAAACACATGCTACCGAGGCAGAACCAAAACCGCCACTTTAGCTGGTACGTCTGAGAAGCGCTTCTGTTTGAGGCGTTTTCATACCCACCCAAAGATACGCCACTGGACGGAGAAAAACGCAATACGGAAATAGACAAAACAAGCGATGGCCCCTCTCTTGTCTACAGAGCTAAATATTCGCCAAAAAACCCACTGTAACTGCCTCAAACTTTCACACGTCTTCTCATGCCGAGTGGGGGTCAAAACCTCAAAAAGTACGTTGCTGAGCAGCAAGATAGACACTAGTTTGAGGGGCTTCCTAAATCAGCTCATATAAGCGCCTTTTAAACACAAAACTCTGCCTCGCAATTAGTATTGGCACTTGTTCGAGAGCTTTTAATTAGACCCGCGCTACCACAAGCTACTTCTAAGTTGGGCTGGGTGGTCTTACTCAAATTAGTCTGATTAGAGATGCCCTGAGTTTGATTAAAATGTGCCAGATTAAAAGAAATTGCCAAAATTTAAATGGAGGTCAAAAAATCAAAATGAACCGTCCTTTGACTACAACTCGTGTACAAAAAACTCCTGTTTTTCTCCACCCAATTTAATCTTCTCTTATCAGCTGCGGAAATTAAATCCTGGTGCTCATGTGCGGTGCATAACACAAGGCTAAAAAAAAACTCTCGCATGATATCAGCACTGCTCAGCCGTGCATCTTCCACGCCGTATCTTATGCCTTCTTGATGGACTATGCCATGCCAATGCATTATCAGCCTGCTATTGCCTAATCATTGTACTGTATCATTATTCACCATCTGCTACTGTTCTCGAGATAACTTCTAAAATTATTTTACTCTAATAATAATACACTTAAACCGTTAATAATAACCCAAATAAAACCGTGAGGAGACCCATATGCCCTGGTGTCTCTCAAAAAAAAACCGAAACCAAATAATGTAAAAAAAACCGTAATTACCCAAAATGTCCCAAATAAATATCAAAAATGTTCAATGCAATCGTTAGTGTTAGTTGGAGGCTCTCCGGCCACAGGCAACTTACAAGAACTTCTTAAACAGCTCGTCCTCCAGCCATCCGACCTTCTCGTATGCAGAAAAGAGTCGCGATGCCTTGTTGACGTCAATTCGGCAGGCCTTCTGCGAATCGGTTCGTCGGAAAGGCAGGCCAAACTTGAGTCGGTGCACCTTCTCAGCAAACAGCCGTCGCTTGGAGTCCAGGTAGGTGTCACACGAGAGTCGCAGACAGCTAGCCAGGTACACCTCGGCGGGATGCAGCTTGTCGAGCATAGGATCGTCAGACAGATCCATGGGGGCTCCCTTCCACTCGGCCTTGAGAGGTCGTCCACTGGTAGGCAGGCTATCAGTAGAAGGACAGTAGTCAGGCAGCTCGGCGTAGTCAGTATCATGAACTCGCGAGGGAACTGCAGGAGACGAGGAAGGGGGAGCCACGACTCGCTTCTTGGGGGAAGGAGTAGCTCGGGGAGAAGAAGGAGCAGGCGAGGCAGTTCGAGCCTTGAGAGAAGCTCCGTTGGCAACCTCTCGAACTCGCTGGGGGAGAACCCGCTGAGGTCGAGCAGAAGAGGGAGCCACTCGAGAAGTCATGCTTCGAGTCACGCTGCCAGTGCTGGAGTATCCTCCGTCGTCAGATCGACGGCTGGAGGCTCGCTGGGATGCATTGGCGGCCCGCTTCTTGAGGAGAGCGGCAGCGGCAGAAGTCGCGTTGTTGTAGGAACGCAGCGACGAGGAAGGAGCTCGCTGGTAGTAGTCCAAAAACGCGTCCTCGCGTCTTCGGAAGGCAGCAGGGTCACGTGCAATAGTGGTGAAGATGCTGGAGCTGAAGGTCACGGCGTTGCCGGACAGAGAGATGGGAGCCGAGGTGGGAGCAGTTCGCGTGATGGGAACGTGCTGCAGAGAGGGCTCTCGCATGAGCTTGGGTCGCTTGACATCTCGAAGCTGAGAGTCCTCTCCGGCTCGCTTCTCGGAAGAAGGAGGAGGGGTGGCAAAGACCCGCTCGGACCACTCGGCATCCCGAATGCTGGAAAGCGCATTCTGGCTCAGAACAGGAGAGTTCAGAGTGACGGCCAGAGCATTGGCCAGAGCGTCGCTGTTTGTGTCTCGAGGACAAGAAGTGGGCTTTTCGGCCAGCTGGACCTCCCGCGAGTAAGGAGACTGGGGAGGGGACAGCAGAACGCTGTCTTCACTAAGTCGCATCATTGTGTTTTGTGTGAGTATTGTGTGGCTTTGTTTTGTGTAAGTTAGTGCCGTTTGTGTGTAGGGGGTAATAATTGATTCTGTGGTTGCAAGAAGGCTGCTATGTATGGCTGTCTGTTGAAGCAGCTTGGGGGTTGGGTTGTGTTTGTTAGTTATCTGTAGGAGGTTCTCTCTGACGGGCTGACCCCCATGACCTTTTATATGTCACTAGGCAAAAGAAGTGTAATGGTGGGGACAAAGAAAATCCTATCGATTTTTTTAGCCTTTTCTATCGATAAAAACGTTATTCCCTTTGAACTTAATTGGAAACCTAATTGAAAACTCTGACCATTTGGGTCCGATGAGTAACAACAGTGGGGGTCCGAATTGCAACCTCAGGAGAAGCGGAATGGGGGTAGCGAGAGGTCAATCCTAGCCAATTAGCGTCTTGTATTTTAATTGCCGCGCCTTTTTGCGCCCTTTTTGCCACCCAAACGGTCCGTTATACGCCCCTAGGTCGTCTGCTAATCATGCTGCATGTGCTTGCAGTCTACGTTATCCAAACAGCGCTCGGTCTTTACTAACTAACAAATTCTAACTGCGGAAAATCTTTTCGTTGAAAGAAAGAGTAAAAAACAAAACGAAAAGTCGACCAAACTCAATGGAAAAATCTTTTCCTGGTATATGTCAGCATATTACAGCGTTTCTGGCATGCTTACATAAACTACCAATCGTACAGGGAGGTCACATGTTCTCCACTTTTATGTATAGTGATACTCACATGGCCTGCCTCACCAGCTGTGCTGCTTGCCTGAGGCTTGCTAACCTACGATACGTCATTTTTAGAGACACAAAGACCTCTTCGGGTCACAATCCAGTCCTGTTGCGGCGGCGGAGATGGGGGGTGTCTTGTGAGTGCAACGGACGGCATTTGCACAACGCTCTTTTTGCCTTTGGGCTATTTTTGCACTTTTTTTTTTTACAACAAAACGCAAAACCAAACTCTGAAGCGTATTTTCCTTCTGGTATGGCTCAGATAGGCCGAATCCATGCTGATTAGCACCCTCCCAAACTGAGAAGGTTATCTGAGTGGAAAGCAGTGTGGCGGTGAAAACTCGGAATGGCATATCCGGGGAAAACAGTGGGTTAGAAACGTGGCTGAAAAAGAAAACTTGTCAATTAGCCCTCAAACCGGTACCAAAATGACTCTTGAGCGGCAATTACACGCCGTATGACCTTGTCCCGGCGCTCCACCGGTAATTGTGTGTGTAGTATTGTATTGCACTTTGTGAGATTTTCACCCTAGATTTTCCATTTGGGTTTGCGATAAGTAGCAGTGCGAGCTTAAAAAATTTTCACGTCGCCACACAAGAGAAGCCTTTTTCGGCTTATGCTTGCCGAGGTCAGAGCTGTTGAGGGAGATGGGGGGTGTGTAAAAATACAGCGAGAGTCGATATACGTGTATATCGGGGTGTAGAAGCCCGCACAAATTTTTCCCCATTTTTCCACGAATTATTTCCATTTATTTATCTTGTATTGTTATGTTGTGGGTCGGTCCTTGTTTAACATTCTATCAAATACAACGATTCCTGTAGGGTCACACTTACCCCTTTGTAACGTGACCTTGGACCCCCCAAAGGGTACACCTGGGACGCTACACTCGTATACATAGCTACACGCTCGCCACAACGTCTTTTGTACATTCCACACGCCCTCCATGCTTGTGGCAAGGACCTCCCTAAAGTCCCAGTTCACATTTCCACACACCCTGATAAACTTCAGCAGGTAGCCCGAAACGAGATGCCGGCCTAAAGTAAAATAGGCCCACAAAAGACACAAAAGAGGAAGGGAAGGTATCTCTAAGAAAAAAGACAAAAGCAAGAGAGGCCCTTGGAATGTGTAAAAATTTTCACCCTCCTGGACGTAGAATTTTTCCGAGACACATCTGACCCCGGACTAGAGCCCTGGAATATTATAATACGCCCTAATATCGTACCGTATTCCTTTAGGTGCTGGTTTATCCTGTTCTTCAGCTGCGCGTTGAGGGGCATCGGGGTGCGTCTCGTGACCCATAGTCACATGGTAAGGTGTGGCCTGCACCTTATACAATACGATTGTTTGGGCCACACTAAGAAAAACGCAAAGTGGACCCAGATGAGCGTGTAAGCGAGATGGCGTAAAGAGCGGTATATCAGGTGTTTCTAGCTGTTTCGTGGGATGTATTTTCCATCCATTTTTTCGGCGAATTGCCTCAATTGTCTCGATTTTTTAATTTCTCATTTTGCGCTTTTATTTATTTTTATTTATCCGCGCTTTTTGTTATTTTCATAATCAGTCACTAGACCTCGTTAGCCTCCCCAACGGCTCTGAGGGGTAATTTCGGAAGAGGGGGTGGGGTGATGTGATGTGACGCAACAAGAGCAATTGTAAGCAGAAATGAGAGATTTTACAGTGTTTCACGAGTGGACGAGCCGCGCTCTGCTCAGCATGCATTAGCTGTGTTCCGAGAGGTCCGCGGCAAGAGGTATAGAAGCGCAATTAGTCATATATTTACTTGACATGTAACTGGCTATCCCTGAAGGTTAAATTTATCGCAAAATGGACGGTTCAAATGTAATCAAAAAAATAGGGGTAATGAGTCATCAGAAAGGTATACGGTGTAGAGAGACTCTAGAAAACACCCTCAATTACCCTCAATTACACCTACACCTCAAATTGAGCTCGTTTTTGTGTTTTATTTGGGGTTTTGCTTTAGCCTCAAATCTCCTAAACAGGGGGATGTGGGGATAGACGAAGATGGGCCACATGGATTGCGCATGTTTGTGGGGCTGCAAGTGACTAGGGGAAGGGTCCATCTGTGCGTTTTGAGCGGTCAGATGTGGGGCAAGAATATGCACCGGGCCCCATGATCAGATTTGCCACATATCCAAGAGTCCGGAGTCATTTGCCTCACCATGACGTCACAGCGGAGGAGTCCAAAAATAACTGGCCCAGTCTCACTATAGCAGCTGTGTTAAGCACCAATGGTCTGAATTTGGAACGAATTTGGAACATACCAAAAGTGGGTTAAAATGGGCTTTATTGGATTGTATCAGATTGATAGTGGGCGGCAATAAATCAAGGCAGGGCTGTGTCGTATTGTGTTTATCGTAGTGGTGACATGGTTTCATTTCAGCAGAGGGTTAATTAAAGTCTAAGTAGGGGAGTTAAGTAAGAGGACATAGCAGTTGACTGTATACACAGCAAGTAACAACTACAATATTGAGAGCAATCAACAGTGGGCCCTCAATTGACTGTATAGAGCAATTTTACGCCACTGAGAAGTGCAATTGATGTTACTACAGTGAGAGCAATGTACGTCTTTGGCTATTCTTGTCACACTTCCTTATGGCTAAAAATACCAGCCACATACTTTTCTTGTACATATAGCTCATTTCGATTTGGCAATTTCAATATGTCAATCAAATACTATGTCTATCCACCTCGCGTACAATGACCCTAGGGCGTCGCTTGAGTTTCGATGATACCACTATCTTGCAGAATCGTTAAATTGCTTGCTAAGCTTAACACATTAAAGTCGCGTCGGGTGTCAACCAAAAAAAAAAGCCGCGTTATGATCGATGCCATTAGTGCAATGCTGTAGGCTAGAATCAATTGAACTGAGGCAGAGGGTGAATTGAGCCTCGTATCAACTCAATTAATTACTCAGCATCAGCTCACCCCTTACTGATAAAGTTGTTGGGCCACGTACGTCATGCTTGCTCATGCCGCCAGATAAAGATAAGCAAGTGAGATTGTCCCAACAAACACATTCCGGGATATAGCGCCAAACTAAGACCAAAGCAGAGAGCAACTTGGGTTGTATACAAAGAGACAAACACAAGGTCATGTGCGATGGAACAATGGCTTGAGATACATTCAAGACAAGACGATCGAGACATGAGTAAAACATACGAAACACAACGAAACACCTGCTGCGCTGCATCGAATGATCGATATATGAACGCCTGTGGACCTTGCTCAAGTTAAGCCCTCAGACATGTGCTGATATACATTTACTTTTTTGTTTTGTTGTTTTCTCTTTTCCACGCAATAGAAGATGTACATTTTGCGCTCCTAAAAGGGATGTTTTGCAGTCCAAACAGGGCTGGCTCTCAGGGCGGCTTCCTTTTTGGGTGTTTATGAAACCCAAGCTGTTGATAGACATGGCTGGATACCCTCCCCTGTTGCTCTGAACTCTAGCAACAAGGAGAACGAGAGAAAACAGCATTTAAAAGAAAAAGCAGAGGGTATGTTTTGAACGCGTGACGCGTCTAGACCCGAGTTTATCGAATTCAGGGGGTGGGTGTACGCGTTCGTAAAGTCATAAAGTAAACACATCCGAAAGTAAACACATGCGAAAGTAAACAAACATCATATCCCGTGCGATAGTATTATCGTTTGAATGCCTTCTCTCAAAGCCATTGTGTTAAATTAATCATTAGAGTCAGGTGCACGGCTATGATAATATCAGCGATAATATCTCGAGAGCTCGTAAATGTAGCTTTATAATATCCAAAGTGTAACGTAACGCAGAGTGGCAGATGACCGACGTAATATTTATCCGACGCTAGCACTCGTGTTTTGTGTGTCTGTGACATGTCTCCTATCTCCAGAGTCGTAACGCGATCCACGGAGTATCTGCAGGGGTAGATGTGTAGCGCAACAGCCGTGCTAAATCTTATCACCCGTGTGCTACGAGTACAAGGCAAGAGAACTGCTCTAATTACTTTGTACTGTACGGCTTTCGTTAAACTGACAGCTGACGTTGACACTGGAATGTGAGATCTTATGACTGATATTTATGTAAGGTACCATCGTTAATAATGGGTGTGTTGTAACAGCCTGTATCGTGCCGAGTTAAAGACCTTGATGTAAATACTAAGGAACTGGTAATACTGAGGATGAATAAAATAGATGCTGTAATTATCACTGTCCCTGCATGGTGAGAATTAATTTCAAGCTAGAAGTGCAGCTGTTCTAAGTATGTAGGTCTAATGGAGGTGTGATGGATCTTGACCATGGCACAGCATGATCTAAGCATACTGCTCACTAATCACACCAGGTTGAAACCTGGATCAATTGCATACCGGTACTGAACTGTTCAAGATTATGGCATGCCTTTGTGAGTAATGCCCGTTAGTCTGTTTCAAACAGATCCTCAAGTTCTTGTACCATACACCAAGATGACGTCTGTCTTTCTGGAGATCATTACAAGATGAATCCCCCTTAACTGTATCACAAGGACAAGCTTGAATAGAGTCAATGATTCAATGACACTCAGAGGACAGATAATAGCTTAAGCTAGTTGAACAGAAGTAGACCATCTCACAAACCACAGCACACTGAAAGCCATAAGATGATCTATACGGCTCATGCTTTCTCAATTCATGATATTATGCCAAACCGAGTCACCTCGTGATAGCTAGCTAATCAAACCCTCTCTGACAGTGACAGTGACATCATCAGGCCATTCTGAATAAACAGTGAATTAGTGATCCTTACCACTGCAAGTGTCAGACACTGTCGTGTGACATAATCTTGCAAGCTTATGGATCAACCTGCTTGTTTCAGAATACGAAGCCTCACCATGCAAGCTTATCAGCCTTATGTTATTCAGCTGTAGCAGCCTCATCAGAACAGGCCTGGACAATATATCAGTTTTTGTTTTTGATCAGTCGATTACGACCAACCTCTACGCTCACCCCCTACTCGATTATCTTCAGTCATATCTATAATACATAACTCTGCTTAAGCAGCTCGGACCTCATCGCACTTGATGGCAATGTGGCCGGGCTTCTTGCAGTTGTAGCACACTCGGCTCTGGGCCTCACCGCACTCCTTGGAAACGTGTCCCATGGAGCCACAGTTGTAGCACTTCTGGCCAACGGTGCAGTCCTTGGACAGGTGACCCTGACCTCCGCAAGAGTAGCACGACTGGGTTCGGCCAAACTTGGGGGGAGCGCCGCCGGCAGCAGCGGGCACGTTTCGGCAGGCTCGGGCAAAGTGACCGGGCTTGCCACACTTGTAGCACACACCGGAGGGGCCTCGAGGAGCACCAAACTCACCGCCAATGGGAGCCTCGCCAGCAGCGACGGGGGCGCCAGTGGGGGCGGGGGCACCACCGTCCTGGACAATGGCGTCGTTCTGGGGGCACTCCTTGAGGATGTGGCCGGGCTGGTTGCACTTGAAGCAGGCCTTCTCCTTGGGCTCCTCAGTGCAGTCACGGGACATGTGACCGTCGTTGCCACAGTTGTAGCACACGGGGTTGCCCACACGGGGGCAAGCTCGCACCTGGTGACCAAATTCACCGCCTGGGTTAGCACAAACAGTCAAACAATGACATGAGTGATGTCGTGAACGACACAAACACATGGTGTGATAGATGCTAGCTAACGCTAGCATCAGCTTCCATACTCACAGTTAAAGCAGGTTCGAGAGTATCCTCGGAATTGCTGGGCCTGTCCTTCCATTTTCTTCTTCTTCGTCTTCACACAACAAACGTCGTCAAGAAACCAAAACCGCTTCTCTAAAAAATTTCAAACCTTGGTACACCCCAAGGTAGGGTAACAAAGGCTATTTGTGGGGTGACGGAGGGGAGCACACTATTTGTGCGGAAGAGGAGGGGAAGAGAGGCCTAAAAGAGACACAGAAAGACACTATAGGGTAACTGCTGCTTTTGTGTCACTCCATATCTCCAGGTTACACTTATTAATCACCTCCTTTGGTCCAATCTAAGGCTGCATGGCAGTGGGCTTATGGAATCGAGCGGATTGGCTTTGGGACTTTTTAGCTGCATTTGGAAAACCTTATTTGATAGAGGTCACGTGTGGAGTTTGGGGCAAAGCTTAGTAAGGTGGATAGTATGGGGAGGAGGAGTATGAGTGAAGAAAATGGTCAGAGAGGTGTGAGAAGAATGTGGGGTATAAAGGAGGGGTGTATCACGTGGTATGGGGATCGGGAGGTGTCTGGGACACGCAGGTATCGTTTCATGGGGTATTATGTGGTTGGGGGGATCAAAAAATGGCTAAACAAGGGCTGTAGGGGTCGTAGAGAGCTATGAGTGGTATCATTCGGTAGCTGAGAGTACGGCGCGCACGCTGGGGTGGTTTTTGGGATCGTGGGGAGTCGTTTGAGGCGGCTAGAAGCGTTTTTGTCGGAGAAGTAGCGTAAACGCCGTTGCGGGGAGATTAAGGGGTCGTGGGGGTCATCCTGTCGAGTAGAGAGGTCGTGTGGGTGTTTGGAACATGTTGCTAGTCGCTTGGTTGCTGTCGTTCGTTCGTGTCGTTCGTGTCGAGTGTTCTCAGCGATAGTTGAGTAAAGCAGGCACGGGAGAAGCGGCACGGACGCCAGTAAGGTACACCGGCGTTTGTACACTGACGTACAACCTCCCCGCCGTCTGTTTGTGTCCTTACGCTACCCTGAGTGTCGTTTGGAACTCGTTGTGTTCAACTTGCCATAACCAGATCTCGGAGATAAGCTAGGAAGGTGATAGTCGTGTGTGTGTATCGTCGTACTGTTGCTGTATCGTTTTATGTGTCATATCGTGTGTTTGTGTCGTGTTTCCAGTCGTTTTGCATCGTCTTCAACTTCACAAGTGTTCATCAACTTGTCAGGATAACACTGCACACCTTGGTGGACTTCTAAGTTCACATGCACCGTGGTGGTTATTGGATCGGATTTAAACCGTTGGGTGTAACGGTGCTAACGTTGTTGGGTGGCACGGAAGTGAGTGGCCGTAGGTCACGAACGGACCCAGTATGCGGGATGTTGAATAATTTTTCATGTGTCGTGTGCTTCTGACTGGTCCTTTTGATGATGTCATTTTTTCTAGGATGTCAACAAAAATGAGCAAATACTTGAGTTTATTCATAATCTCAACTGTGGCTTGTGGGGGCAACGTTACAGTATAAAAAATGAAGAGAAAAAGAAAATGAGAAGGGGAATGAAATGTGCGATTGAGTTGGATTGATGGAGTGATATGTGGGTTTGTTGTATCAATATTGTGGCTTTCATGCTCTACAGATGCGTTCTTCCTCTTTAGAGTAAACAGTCTATTCTGAATGTTATGTTTTGTTATGATCTCCTCCTCACATATGGACTACCCCGAAATCATCGATACCCTTTTCTGGTACTGGAGCAAACCAGTGAAAAGCACAGCAGAGCATTTCTCATCAAGTGCACAAAGACCTCTGTTATCTCAAATTGGTCCTCTTACCACTCAGCTGAGAAACTACTCGCTGGAGCTCAGAACACGATACCCCTCTTCTGCTTTCAGAAGTGATACCCGAGAAGTTACCAGGGCAACATAGTGCCTAGCATGTCAGCAGATGCGAGATACTTATGATATCATACCTCAGAAGACTGGCTTTTGATCTGCAGGTGATTTTGCAGAGGTGAGAAGTGAAGACAGAACTGAAGACTAAACGGGAAGTATTTAAACCACTGAGATACCACCAGAATAAGTAAATCAATTAACTGCTCCTTCTCAGACGGGAAATTAGCACTCATCACTTTTCGTTTAACAGAGTTGTGCGTCTTGATAGATCAACTGAACCGCTGCTCCGAAAACTCCCGGGGGGAAAGCGGAGTAGTTAAGGAGGTATTTATGAGATTCGGAAAACTGTTTTGAAACTATTTTTCAAGTCCCCGATTTTCTACGTGTGTTGTACGTGTGCAGAGCCTCGCTTAGTTAGAGGCTGTACCTGTTTCAACGGTATTTCAGTCACAGTAATATATTATATCATGCCCCAATGACTCTCAAAAGAGCTGCAATCTATCCTATCTGGTACTCCTTGTCAGGTACTCGGTTCTCCTTGTCAAATAAACGCGTCATAGTGATAGCAGGAGAGAGCCACCAGTCAGCCCCAGATCAGCCTCAATCACAACTCTTTTTATTATGACGCAGCTATATAATATATGTGAAGCAGGTACAATACTATAATATTGGGGCTCAATTGGGGCTTAATGAATGAAATATGAACTTCTACGTTACGTCAGTACTCGTATATGGTGTCCTTGAACATCGCTACAACACTCATCCAAATACAGAAGACTGCATAACGAGCTACCGGGAACCACATACCCGCTTCTTTGTACTTATAGCACGTGGGCTCTTGCATACTGAACTCACGAAGCACATGCCAGAACACATCTACCCCGGATTTCGTTAGTTCTATACTTGACCAAGTGTCAATTGAAGTAGTAATGAAGACTACCTGGTATGTGCCGGTGCTAGTCAATGACATGTAAAGAATAACAACAGAGTTGAAAAATGGGCATTGAGTAAATATATATTCATTTCGTAAACCCCAAACACCGCTGCTCTCATTCCTTTGTCAACTTGGCTTTACGCGTCGTCTTAAGGTACCAGCGGAAATTAACCAACTGCCCGAATAGGACGTTTTCGACCTATCTGGTCTTGCGAGCACCGCTAATAAGGCCATATAAACCCCCCATTCACCATGAGGCAACCAGAAACTTCTCATTACGGCTTGAGATGGCGCGTGCTGTCCCTCCCGTCTTTTGTCCCTTGTGCTTCAGGCTTTTGATGGTGATTCACATTGACCAACTCGCAGATCTCACACGCCTCATGATAGAGATGGGAAAAGACATTCGGGAAAAAAAGGACAGAAAATACTCTGGTGAAGAAGCCCGGCTGTACTTGAAAAAACTGAATCAAGTTCTCACAATCAGATCGCCCATTCCAGGTGCAGAACCATTCTGTGATAAGCTGATGAAAGCAATGGAAGATGCAGACAAGCTGGCGTCAAAGAAGGAAGTTCACTTATGCGTGAAAGATCATATCGCCGTACTCCATCCTGATGCTGAAGAACTCCATGAACTCTGCAATCATTCTTATGACAGGGAGAACCCGAAGCCTTTGAATGAAGCAAAAGCTGCTCTGATAGATCTGCTATCACGTTCACAACAGGTGGAACCCTTCCATTCTCCAGCCCAGACAGAAATCCTCAAGTTCTTTGAAGTCCACCAGGATAAATTCCAGGTCGAGGAAGACGATTCTATTACAAATGAGCAACTTGTGAAGTGGTACGAGTGGATTGAGAACTACCATGACAAAAAATGGGAACATGAAGTTTTTACTCCAAGGAACACTTTTGAATATCCACCATTTTCACACTTTATCTCTGAACAGCCTCTCAGCCCTCAATATACTCCTGGAAATACAGACTCTACTAACATTTTCTTCGACTATGGAAAGACTACCTACCCTGCTAACACTCTTTACAACTATACAAACAACTCTCTGGACTCTTTTGTCTCCAAATTTTACTGAAATGGAGAAAACTCGTTCATTAGACCTTCGCCATAAACACTAGACATTCATTTACACTATAAACAATATATTTCAAGATATGTAAGTATCAGCACGTAGATCAGTGAATAATTGACCGACACACCAACTCCCATAACTCTTGCATTAATATTAAGGCCACAATGGCCTGTGAAAAATCTCGCTGACTAAGCCAAAACGCTTTTCGAATCCGCTAAAATTAGGCCCAAAATACACTTTGGTATCCTGGCCGAGCGGTCTAAGGCGCCAGGTTAAGGCTAATACCTTAACGAATTTCCTGGTCTCTTCGGAGGCGTGAGTTCGAATCTCACGGATATCATTTTTTGCCGATTTGAAAATGCAACCAAATCCGCTTTTTTTTGCTCCCACAGAGAAGTGGGGGGTTAATTTTGCAAATGAACCGGTTCTTTATTTTAATCGTGACGTTTTATAAGGTCTTTCACTGCTTTTTGAGGATTATCCTCCGAAGGCAGAATCCACCATGTAAGCAGAATTGTTCATAAGTGAGTAAATGAAGCAGGAAGGTGGTCATAACGTTTAATGCAACCGAAATGATGATCCAATCAAGCTCTTGAGTCTCCAGGAGTCATTCTGAAATGTGTTACTAGGTCAACCAAGAAGCATGCTACAGGGACATTCTCTACTACCTCACTTCTACGCCATAACTCAAGGATATCATTTCAACAGTGTTATTGATTCTCAGATCTCCCATTGTAACATAAGTGGATCTCTATACTCAACAGATCGTCCTATAGCTACAGATCTATAGCAAACGGTTATGCACTGTTACATTGAATCGGAGCATACAGATAGGTATATGGAAAGTGCTGTTATTCCCTCAATGGTCTAGCAGTGGTTATATTTGCTTTTAATTGTTGTCTTTAGACAGCTCCAGGGCCATTTTTTCAGTTGTGAGACTATAGTCCCTATAGGAATTTCTGCTAGGTCTTTGTTACACTACAATTGGGTCCGCTCCGACCTTTGGCCGTCGCTACCGTATTACTAGTCATTAATCATTACTTTACAGAATCTAAAAGGTATCATTTGAAACCTGCTTATTTGGCAGGGAAAGAGCCGTAGCCGGTGGGAGCGAACTGGACCAGTCCTCGGTTGAGGAACTGAGCCTCGGCAGCCACAGCAGCAGGAGCATCGTAGTCAGTAGAGACGACAGAAATAGAAGAGTAGCAGCCCCAGTTGTTGATAACATCAGACTCATCAGGCAGAAAGCAGTCGCCGTTGATGCAGGCCTTGGTAGCGTTGGACTTGATGTCACCGTACTTGAACAGACCGGTGGTCTCGTTGAAGACCAGCTTGTCAGTGATAGCTCCTCGGCCAGTCTGTCGAGTGAAGATGGGCTTGGGGTCAGTGCACTTTCCGGTAGGGTCAATGTCACCAACCAGAGGAAGGTTGACAGAGAGACCAACTCCGTAAGGGAGGACGGTAGGTCGGCCCTCAGCGTTCTTGAGCAGGTTCTTCACAATGGCAGTAGAAGACTTGGCGTAGATGTTGTGAGCAGCGTTCTCAGAGTTGGAAGCGTTAGCGTAGTAGGTGTGCTTGTTCTCTCCAGAGAAAGCAATGGCAGGGACTCCTCGCAGAACAGAGGTGTACATGGCTCCCTCAGTTCCAGACAGAGTGTAGACAAAGGGTCCGAGGTTCCAGCCCTCGTTGGGTCCCGAGACAACCAGGTCGACGGAGACGTTGTTGTGGAACTTGGGCAGAGCGTAGTCAAAGCCAAAGGTCACGGCGGCACCGGGAGTACCGTCAAAGTACCAGATGTGGTCATCCTCCTTATCCTGGCCCCAAGAAGGAGCTCCGACGGGAGCAGAGCCCCACTCGGCACCCTTGGGAAGAGTGGTGTTCTTGGGGAGGTTGAAGGTTCCTCCGGTACCGGACTGCTGGACAGCAGGAGCGAACATGAAGACGTTGTAGCCCTCCTTCTTGAGCTCGTGGTAGAAAGCTCGGATGTTGGCAGAGGCCCAAGAGTCATCGTTGGTGACGACAATGGTGGTCTTGGAGTTCTCGTGAGGAACAGTGCCGTTGTGGAGAGAGGTGGAGTTGTGGGTGCCGTTATGGGTACCGTTGTGCTGGGCACAGGCAACGGAGGCAACGAGAGACACAAGGATGGAGGAGAACTTCATTGTTAGCGAGGGTGGCGAAGGTTGGCTGTTTAGACGAGGGTACCACTCCCCTTTTATACTGTCATTTGGCTGTTTTCTGATTTCGATTCAGACTGATTGGGATATAGGATTTTTCACCTCTTTGTCTCCGGTAATCTTTAGCTGCATGGATATGCACGGGGTGCATAGATTAGTATGGTGCCGTACAAGCGAGCGAGACAACAACGACATGCCGCAGTGATAGCGAAGCAGCAGCTATCAGAGGCTTGGCACGGCTCTCCGAGAATTGGTGAGGTTTGAGCGTTACAAATTTCGGACGGAATTTTTTGAAGGACTGATGTAACCGTAGTTTCGCTCTTTGATCAACATTATCAGATCAATCTCTGATTGAGACATTAGTGCCAAAGTATGGTAATATCAAAGTATAACAAGTGGTGGAGATGGTGAATCAGACGGTCTGCTCTTGGCACGTGTGCGCCTGAGACACATGATAGTGGTGATGGTGGGGACAGTTATTATGTCGAGTGGGTGGCTATGGTAGCGGTTCGTACAGTAGTCAGAGAGTATGGCAGGTTGATTGGACAGAAGAGCTCAATTGATATTATTTCGGGAGATGCTTGGCTTCTGTCTAGCTGTTGAGCCTCCCTAGTCCTCTGGAGGTCTGCTTGTCACTATATCCCCGTAATCCATCCCTAAATCCATCAAAGCTTACCACGACGATCATTGACTTTTGCAGACTAATCTCAAGCAATGTGCAACGTTATTCCGTATATAGGCGTTAAGCGAATATGAGGTTTTGGGGTAATACTAACACAACGGAACTCCGACTATCCTGAACGGGATTTGTCTGGAAAAACTACTCCTGACAGGCTGTGTATACTGTACACCTGTCACAAATCACACACACCTGTCACACG
Organism: Yarrowia sp. JCM 30694; assembly: GCA_001600515.1. NCBI lineage: Eukaryota > Fungi > Ascomycota > Dipodascomycetes > Dipodascales > Yarrowia > Yarrowia sp. JCM 30694. The sequence continues at coordinate 995,661 of BCKF01000005.1, read as the reverse complement.
TTTTTTTAGCCGCTGTACCAGGCACAAGACACTTTCTACGGCCGTCCTATTCTGGACAACCTAATCAGTGGTTGCAAGATCTACAGTCTGAAAATGGGCATTGCACTGTCGGGGCGAAAAACAACGCTTGACAGGCCCTTAAACCGCAAACCGCAGTCTCACCCATTCCCCAACCGCTCAATTGCTATCCCAGAAAAGTCGCCAAGCCCACGTGTCTTGGGTTGCATCAAAACGCAGACAAAGTCGAATCTATAACTCTTGGCTGCGTACCCCGAACGGAAATTACCTGAGACAGTAACAAACAAGCCAACACGTGCGAGTGGGTCCCCCGAAACAGACACCCGAACGTCACCGTCGTATTACACAAACAGAACCGGTTGTAGTACTCCGCTTGTCTCGTACTCGCTCATAGAGTTCACCCCGAGTCATCGGAAAAAAGCATATCCCGAAAAGGTCGACGATGGAGCAAGTTGGATGGATGAGCAATTAACCAAAAAGTGGAGGTCAGAGAGGGAGAAAAGCGGGGTCCCAAAGATACAGAGACGTAGATTTAAACTGACTAAAAACAAGGCTGAGCTTAGATAGCCCAGGCTGTACCTGTTACCGGAATAATAGTAGCCCAGCTCCACTGTCACTGTTCCCAATCCAGACACACTCTATCATCCCGGGCTAAGTAAACGTTTAATGAATGTGATAGAGCGCCGATCGGCAACACCATAAAAAAGACCTATTCCATCGGGATTATCTCCGTGGAAATAAACGTACTGGAGGGCTGCGTCGTACGTCGTACTTCGTATGCCTAAGCAAGTTATATTATCTCGACTTCAGTAACTACAGAGGTACCATCACTAAGCGCTATAATAGTAGTCCAGAAACGGACACCCTAAAATTGTGGTGATGGTTGAGATGAAAGAACAAGGTGAACACCAGAACAAAGCTCTACACGCAAACAATGTGTAATATACAGAACGTCGATTTCTCTCGACCTACAAATCTATATTTAGCTGGGTCCACAGTTGCTGTTTGACCATGAAACGATCGACTTCCCCACTCAACACTATTCTCTAAAGCCAGTGTCACCTTAAATCCATCGCCACTGTAATTTAATGATGACTGAAATTAAGATGAGACCCTATGACCATAGCTAACATTTATCACCCAACATCTTCCCGATCTTGGCTGCGTTTTCAACAAGCAGTGGTATAGATGTGTTCCCCTGGATCGGGCGAATCCATTGGTGGTATTATTTTTACTCTAGCGTCTCTATTTCCCGAGTTGTGCTCTACAATTAACCTGGTCTAGTTGATGCTCTATTATAATTATGTATATTTCCTTCACGAACTGTTGTGTTTCACCTTGACAGCTCCAAGACTCTGACCGACTCTCACAAGCGTCTCAATGGCCTGCTCAGAGTTGGTCACCAAGTCCTCATCAAAAGCCATGGTGTCCTTCTGGAACAGAACGAGACAAGTAGAACCACCAAACTGGAAGTATCCCAGCTCCTGGCCTCGATCCACATGCTCTCCATCCTTGACAGTCATGACTGTAGATCCCACCATCATAGCTCCTACAGCAATGAACATGACAGTACCAAAGTCCTTGGTCTCAATGGGTGTGAGAACACGCACATTCTCTCCAAACACATCGAGGGCACTTCGAATAGCCATGGGGTTGACAGTGTAGTACTCTCCATCAATCGTCTTGGACTTGCCAACGGTACCCTCTACAGGAGAATGGAATCGATGGTAGTCCTGAGGAGCCAGTCGGAAAATGGCAATACTGCAGTCATTGAACCGATCCACAAGATCAGGGTACGCATCACCAAAAAGTCGCTTGATGGTGAATTCTCGTCCCTTGATCCAAATCTGAGTAGCTTTAGACACAGACTTGTACATGGTGGCTCGACTGTCTGCAGCACAACACACAGCTCCTGCCTCAGCGTTCTGAAGAGGTCGAAAACCCTCCTTGAGCTTTCTGTAGAAAAACTCGTTGAACGTCTTGAACGAGTCCAAGGGTTCAGCCACTTCACTGAGATCCAGGTTGTGGAACCGAATGAAGGGTTTGATGCTTTTAACCGACAAAGCAGAGTCGAATTTTCGGCCCTGTTTGTTGGTGAGACTCTTGAGGAGTCGTCTGACCCGCTTTCGCTCCATTTCTCGAGAAGAAAGACCCTTGTAGAGAAGACGAATACCCAGCCGAACGTAGATACTCATTTTCTCCTCTTCAATGAGACCAGTGGCTCGATCCTGGACCAGAATGTTGGCAGAGTTGGCTCCAAGACGGTAGTTACCGTGAGTGACCTTGGAGACGATCTTGGAGTACCATTTTTTGTGTGCCTGAGACTTGGACACGAATCTGGACGACAGAATCTTGTGCACGGACTGCTCATTCGCACAAGTAGCCAGATGAGTGACGATATCCATCTCAGCTCGTTTCTTGAACCGAGGCTGGTTACAGATGGGACAAGTCTCGAGTCGAATGACCCGTTCAGGCTCATCATCGTCAGAGTTAGCCATTGAAACGAGAGTATCAGTGGAGGGGTTGGCAGCATGATACAGCTCGTTGGATGACTCATCTTCACTAGCTCCGTCTCCTAGTAGTGGCTCCTGGAAACCAGTAGTTGACCGAACAATGGACGGTACAGGAATGGGAGGAGTACTGACCTCCTCAGGAGCAGCAGACGACTCTCGAGTGACAGAAGTCGAGTTGGTTCGAGGATGTCCAGGAATCGAACTGCCAGCACTGGAAGCAGTGTTGATACTACCGTGACTGGTAGTTCTGGCAGCCACAGGAGAAGTTCCTGAGAGTCCCAGACCTTTACTGGCTCGTCGCTGCTTCATAATCTGGTGCTCCTGCATCAGAGAGTCCTTCATAATCTGCTCTTCCAGACAAGTGACAGCTTCGGGGATGGTGAGGTCTTCGTCGATGGAACGACCATACTTCTTCCACCATCCGACAACGGTGAATGATGACAAAGTGGAGTTCAGAACGTCCAACATCTGAGTCATATCAACAATGTTGATAGTTCCACTGCCGGTAACGTCGTACTTTTGCAGTAGAGAAGTCCACAGTCTCTGTCGTAGAGCAGCATACGGCATGAACCGAGCTCTCACTGTCAACACAGGATGATGCTTCTCAGCGTACTTTTGGTTCTTGATTCTCAGAGGAAGCTCAAAAACACGCATGTTCTCTGCACTGGAAGGGGCAGGAGAAGAGCCCATGTTGCTGTCACCCTCGTCATCCTCGTACTCGTTCATATCAGACCGTTCAGGAAGGTCTGAAGAAGAGACCATAAAGTCGTCAAAGTCACCGGGATTGAGGTTGTTTGGACGAGGTTTTCGGGCTCTTCTAAACCGTCTCTTACGCAGAGGTGCAGGAGGAGCAGACCGAGGCTCAAAGTCGTACAACATGGTAGTAGGGTCAGGCCGAGGTGCTAAATCAAGCAAAGGCCTAATTTCAAACTGGCCATCAGCGACAAAATCGTGCGTACTGATTTTATCCTTGTCCATGACTGTGAACCCGATGGAGAACGCCTGTTCATGCTTGAGAACAGGGAAGATCACACGCTCATTGTATGTAGGATTGAGAGTATGTCTTTTGCTCTGTGTTCTGAATGTGGACCGTCCGAATGAAATAATCACAAACGGATCCACATCGAAACCAGTCCTCGTCATGTTTCTCAAAGGAGGCAGATCGGTGATGTTGAGAATCTCCAGGAAAATGACACCCAAAACAGCATTGCTGCAGTTAAGCTCGTAGTGCTGATGGGCCTTCTTTTTGGACTTTGATTTTTTAGTCTTTTTGGGAATCTCCAGATGGTCGGGAGTATGCGTGCCAGTAGTGGATCCAGAGGCCATGGGAGGAGTTCTGGCCATTTTATTAGCAGCTGCTAACGAAGAAAGGCCGGGAGGACCAACTAGAGCAAGCTGCTGGTTTTTCCGAACAGTTCCACCTTGAAACTGATGAGCAGTGATATGAGGATGGTGGTAATCGTCCAAATTCTCATCTCCTCTTCTGAGAGTAGCTTGAGAAACGTCAGGAACACCAACGTAGTCGTCAGGATGCTCTTTACCTCCATCTCCTCCTTGATCCGACTCGATATCCGACTCGGCTCCGGACTCTGACTGAGACTCTGAGCTCATTTCCAAGCTCAGTCGCATCTCAGCAGGCATATCGAGAATGTTGGTTCGGAACATTTCATGAGCGAGGTTGGACATCTCTGCATCACTGTCGCCTCCTGCATCCTCGCATGCGTCGCTCACAAGCATATCCGACTCGATCTCGTCACTGAACACCATCTTCTGCCATTGTTCAAACAGCTGAGGGTTGGACTCACCTTGAGCGTCAACAAGAGAGAACTGAAGAGAGACGTCTCCACTGACGTAATTGGCGGCCTTTGAACGGGTGGAATGAAGAGGAAACCACTGAACAGGTGTCTCAGTATCTGTAACCCCCTTGATGAACATATCCTTAAGAGGAATAGCCACCTCTCCCAGATAGTCCTTGTTGAATCTGATTCTATCCCAGACAACCAGATCCAGAGCCTCATCACCGGTTCGTACTGGAATGTCAAACCAGCATCCCCAATCCGGGTCTACTGTGTTGTGAACAGTGTGAGTTGTGAACCGAAAGTCTCCACATGAGAGAACAGCGTAGGGCTCGCATTTTGTGTTTTTTTCCCGATCTCGGGGTGCAATGCCTCGGGCCTGCGTTAGTATTGATTTGAGCGGGTTCATCTTGGGCTAAAATCATGGGGATCCATTCTCATAGTATACTCGTCTCCTCAGGTATGGCATAACGTTGTAGCATAACTTTGTGGGGATCACGAGTCATCGTTTGAGACATGAGTCAAACTGTGTCGGATGGGAGAGTACGAGACTAACTCCGTAGCCGTCCATAAGCTTGAAATGACCAAAAAGACGATTCAAATTTACGTCAAAAAAACGTGCCTAAAAACAGATCGATCTCCGGGAAATGATCTGGACGAAGGAGCAGTGACCAGTTTGTGTCAATAACCAGGCAAACGTCCTTGTAGTCATACACCCTCATAATCCCCACTCCATCACCTCCGCATCCTCATTACCAACATCCACCCCCACCACATCACTCACCTCGATCAAGTTAACCCTCAGGAAAACACTTGGGGTATCGCCCTGGGTCTTGCTTTTGGCGGCTTTTCCTCGTCGTTTGAGAAATCGCATGGTCGGCGATAAGACAGCTGTCTGTGTCGGTTTATATCTGTGTAGGTCGTCGACAGTGTCGTCGTTGTCGATGTCGTATGTCGTAGTGCGATATTTGTCACTAATCGATAGGTCGTTTAGTTGCTCTCGAAGTGAGGGGAGCAGACAGACTATGGGATCTGGCCTCGGCTCAAGGTCGAACGAGTCTGAGCACCACCTGCTTTTTAGTTGCCTATCTGGAGTTTAGGCCAACCAGTGTGATAGTAGCTTCAGGGGAAGACAGATTTGGTACATGGTCTGCATACAGGTCATGCACGCTGCTGTATTCTTTGCTGTAGTGCCAAAGTCTAAGTGCGCTGGGACTCCACTGAGTCTAAGACATTTTTGCTACAGCGTGGGACAAGAAGGAACGAATAACAGGGTGTACAAAGAGGGGCTGGAATAGGGGTTTGGCAGCAATTATTTATTGAACAGCTCGTTTTTTGTATCCTACGAGCTTTGTCTGTAATTTCACCCACCGTAAATCCCTCAAACTCATGATCACAAGCCCCACAGCCACGCAAACTATCCACTTGGCATGACGTTCCGCTCCCAACTCACATGTCACAAGTATCGCGTGAATCTAATTTTGTTCACCGGAATACGACTCAACACAACACGACCTGGATTCGTCAATATGGCCCGAATCTACCCGAAACAAAACCTCAAAAACGCGCTGCGAACGCGCACCGACAAGGCTGTGGGAAAGAAGGCAGACGTGCTGGTTTACCTGGACTATGTCATGTTTCTGAACAAGTGAGTTGAATAAAGTCATCATAAAGTCATCATGGTTTATGGAAGCTAACTCAGGTTAATGGCGGAGGCTCGGAAAGAGGCAAAAGGAAAGACTCCGACGCCGTTGGATATTGCAAAGGTGCGGGCGAGGGTGTTGCGGGGGTTTAGAGGTTAGGCCCGAGGAGCGATAGCGACGAGGGCCCTAAAATTGCTTTCGTCACTCAAGCACTGCCTCAATGCATGCAACACGAGGCATTGAGAGTGCTGTACTGCCACAACTACCCGAAAACGGCCTTCTGATAGGGGTTAGGAGGCTCTTCTTGAGTCTCATCTAGGAGGCTCTTCTTGAGTCTCATCTAGGAGGCTCTTCTTGAGTCTCATCTAGGAGGCTCTTCTTGAGTC